>BMAV01024666.1:174868-187463 GCA_019973955.1 Trichonephila inaurata madagascariensis | reverse complement strand
TTCTCTCAACGCTCCAGCAGCCCGCGCTTGATTGAAGACGAAACTTTTAATGACAGTGACATTATCAATAATTTGATAAATTATGAAGATGGACAAGAAAAACCGGATTCTTTGAGAGCGGATAAAAATATGTAGGGATGCAGCTTTCCAACAAGCTGGAAAAGCATTTTCTTAAAATCCATACCAATTAAAAACGGGGTATAAAATTCCAAAAAGGGCTTCAATCATGTATATCTGGTTATCGTGCCATTTACTGTGTGTGTGTGTGACCACACGAACTTCGTCACAAAAACTTATCTCTTACTTTATGTTGTCAAAAAATAAATCAATTGAAATTGTGTGTACCTTCAAGTGACGCGAAAGCGGTTTTGAACTTATATATTACAGAGCTTTGGATTACGATGAGTAGCAATGAGTTATGTATGTGCATTTTGAAAACTTATCTGTGTATAAAATGAGAAACTATCTCTTTTAAAAATGTTTCCATGAGTAATATTTAATTATTTATTTTGTTATGGAAATACTCTTACATAAATTTCGTAAATAATTGGCATATTTTATAAATGCGACTTTTTTTTATGTGGTCCCTATCCACCGCATAAAAAAAATTCTGTATATTTCCATGAATTAATTTGTTTTACGTAAGAATTAATGAAAATTTTGAACTTTTTTTGTGCGTTTATTTTTATGCGGTCCCTATCTATCGCACAAAAACAGGTTCAACTGTACACGCAAATACAGAATTACAACAAATGTACGCTAAGCAGATGCAAAATTACATTGATAAAGATTGTCGAAGTCCTCTTAAAAGAGACACAAAATAAAGTACGTTTATTTTACTTGTCCCATCACGCTTAAAAAAAAGATCGCAATTGAAGAAATCAAGTGGCGTATAGTTTTTGTTGCTTCCTCTCACTCTCCTGGTCCTCCATCTTTGAACGCTGCACACGAAGCCGGACTAAATTTTCTACCCGACATCTTGGCCATGTTTTTGAGATTTCGACTTTCTAAAATTAGCAATTACTAGCGATGGAAGTCAGGCATTTCCTCAGCTGATACTAGCAGATGAAGACAGAGACGTGACACAATTTCTTTGATACAAGACGGAGTATACTTCTGAAGGGAAACTTTGCATAGCAGATGAAATCGTAACATACCGATTCACGCGACTTCCATTCGGACGCACTTCAAGTCCATTTCTACTACCAGCTTCTCTTCGAGAACTAGCCACAATGTACTGGCATATCCTATTGCAACTAAACACATTGAGAATAACACGTATATGAATGATTTTTAATGGGGATATTTACAGATACTGAGGCTATTATTCTTTATCGAGAAATGCTGCAGCTTACATCCCATATCAGCCTACCATTAGCCAAATGGACGACAAATTCCAAGACTTTACAAGATGTATGGAAACAAGAAAATGTCCCATTTAGAGATATTACGCAAGTCTTAAGTGTTAAATGGGATACCGATAAAGATGTCTTTCAAATTGATGTGTGCAGGCTAAAATTGTCGAAGCATCTAAAGAACCAGTAACAAAGCGTTTACTACTGAAGCTGATGTCAAAGTTTTACGATCCTTTGGGCCTATTCGCTCCAGTTACTCTCATTGTGAAGATTTTATTCCAGGATACATGGCTTAGTGGAATCAAATGGGATGAATTATTACCGCCAGCTGTAGCACAACTGTGGCACAAGTGGATAAATGATTTACAATGTCTGAATGATATACACATCCCAAGATGGGTTGGGTTTTTTGAAACTTCCGACGACACTATCCATGTGTTTTGCGATGCTTCTGAGCATAGATATGGTGCTTGTTTGTGCGCGTGTCATACGGTTGACACTTTTACTAAGGTCAATCTCGTATATAGTCGAAGTAAACTGGCCCTAGTGAAAAAGGGTGCTCTTCCACAACTTGAATTGTTAGCCACATCACTAGGAGCTCGCCTAATTCAATACTTTTTCAGAGAAACGAACATGCACAGTAACGAATCTATACGCGACCTCTAAACTAATCTTCTTGGGGAATCCTTGGGCTAGCATTCGCGTTTAATTCTCTGCCATCCCTCTCAAGAAGAAACCTTGATATTTATATTAGTTCGATTATATAAAGTCAGAGTTTTGTAATTGTAGTAAAAGGAGCTAAGAAGCTGTTACATTCGCTACACGTTCATTTTCGCAGCTCAAGATTAAGAGTGGTGTTTGCCACTGTATTAAATTAGTGGATTGGGGGTTTATAATCAACGAAAGATTAGGTTGACTTAAATTAGTTACTTGCGCCTATTTGCCTAAGACTCATTGCTTCCTCCTTTGGCATTCACTTTGAGATTAATTTGTTTTTCGTTAGTTGTTTGAGTAAATAAATAATTGTTATTATGGAAGTTTCTGGTCCTGCTTTTATTCCTTCCACACCCTTAGGTAGGCGAGACGGTGAGGGAGCAACTTCAGGGGTAAGTCGCTCACAACACTCTTACACAGCCTTGCTATATAGAGATTCAACTGTAGCTTTAATTTTGATACAGGAAGATCCCAACCATTGGGAAACATTTGTTTGAAACAGAACAACGGAAATCCTTCAATACACTACTCCTTCACAATGGCGACACTGCCCAGGTACAGATAACCCTGCAGGTCATCTTACTCGTGGTAATGAAATTTTTATTTCAATTATTTAAAATTTGATAAGTGTTGAAAAATGTCTCTTATCTGTAATGTAACCATTCATGTCTTTGAATAGTGCTCTTCCAAATAAAATTGCCTTGATTTCACTTGTTATATATAACAACTATCAACCATTCATTGCACATTTTACCATTAATCGTTCAAATGAAGATTCAATGAATATTTTTTAGCATATGGAAAATGAATTTTTTTTTATCTAGAGAAAATAAAACACCTTCTACTATCATTTTACAAGAAAGTTTGTCGCGGTGTGAGAGAGTTAGAACAAGAAGCAGCCATGATCATAAAAATAGCTACTTTTATTCTATCCTTAGCACTTTATCAAATATACAATTTTATAACTTAACTCTCGGAGCATTCTGAAATCTTAACCCTTTCTCGGATGTTCTATCTACTACTTTATCGGACATCGGAAATTCACTTATCTGGATTGGAAGCTCCTTGTTATGATCCATCTCGAAGCCCGATAGCTCGGTCAGCTCAATGTTGTTTACTTCCACAATTCTTGGTGGATTCTACGTCGACTTTTTTAAATCGAGACTCGCGATCATCCACCACCTTTTCTAATACGTGGATTTCACGCTTTCCGATCAACGATTAACCATAATCTCACACACTCAACGATAGGCACTTAAATAATAGTTCCGCTTACATAAAATCAAGTCATCTCTACGGAAAGCGGTTTTTAAACTAAAACTGCAGTTAAAGGGTTCGGTCCTAGGAGAGCCCACACCCTTGGCGCAAATTATTTTGGTTAGCGATAATTGCGCCGTCTTGGTAACCCTATTTTGATACACTAGATATGGTAAACCTAACTATTTCTGGAATTTTCGTACTTAGTCGTCGAGCTTTTCGAATTTCATTTTGTTGTTGGGCACCGGGCTGGAAGTATGGCAGCGTGTGTGATTGAATATACCTTAGAATTTTTTACTTTGTTGAATGCGAAAGATAAGAAAGAATTGATTGAATGATGTATGAAAGAAGGATTTATTTCTTCGAGTTATGAATGTCCTAAATGTGATGAGCGAATGGGATTATAACATTTATTCTCAAAGTTGCAATACTCGTGCCCCAATTTTTAATCATAATTTTCCACCCCCCCCCCCCCATTACAATAATAATGTACTGAATTCAATAATACTCTACTTTGACGCTAAAACTACGAAACGACTTTTACCTCTTAAGCACTCGCCGTGTATATAAACATCTCGCGAAGCTAAAGCATTTATTTCTCCAAACGTATATATACGTCTTCCTGAAGTACGATCTTTTTTGTGCACTGCTATCCGTAAAATTATTCCAAGACTTAGGAATGCCATAAAAGGACCATGACAATATTTGCAAAGGATTTACTTATTCCAGATTATTTTTGCTTCTTTATTCTTCCTCCCCCCTCCCCACTACATCACATACGCGTGCCTGCATGAAAATGGTTGGCAATTGGAAGTGAATCGCGAAACTTATGATCGGCCGTACAAAAATTATCAAGATATAAATTATAAACCGTACAAAAATTATCAAGATAAAAGTTAATTTTTGTTATAAGTTATATATATGCCAAACCCATGGGATCACTGGTAATTAATAAACTTGTTTTTAACTTAGAATTGTTACATTAATTATAAAATACATTGTGTAGCACTGATATATTTATAAGTATAATACATCAGTGTAAATGTGTATTTTATTATTTTTTTATGTCAGAATGTATTTTGTTTGTTTACTTTCAGTAAATTAATAATTTTTTTTAAATAATCTTTTGCTCTTGACTTTCCAATATGCTCGCGCCCCCTTGTAGAGCTGTCACGCCCCCCAAGGGGGCGCGCCCCACAGTTTGAGAAACACTGGATTATAAGGATGAATGAGCTTTCTTCGAAATCGTACCAGCCTCGTCGAAGGTGAGTTCGACAATTACCTCACAGAATATGTAAGGTGGCGCTCACACGATCATTCGCTTAGCCATGAGACCTTCAAGTCTTTTTTAAAATCTGTTGTTACGCTGTACCCTCCCCTTGGAAAAGATCAGCAGTAAGAAAGTAATTGCTGTTTTTATATTTTTTATCTTAAATGTTTAATTTCTGTATTGTTTACATATATTTTCATTACGTATCCACCTTATCCCACTTTATTCACTTGCCGTCATTGTCGAGTTTGCTTGGCGCCATCTTGTTCTGTCTTGGCGCTTTTTTCGGTTTGTCTCCAAGGGTGTGGGCTCTTCTAGGATTTTACCCATCTAACAACTTGGGATAAAATTATAGAAAATGTTTACGTAATATGAATTAAGACATGAGATGACATTCAATCTTAATTGGCTAAGAAGACCTGAATCAAATAATCATTTTAATTTGAAGTTTCAAATCTGGTTACTAGAACGATTCAAACATTTTCGAGCTTATTTAATTGATTATCAATATACATAACATGATAAGAATTTTCTTTGAAAGTTTTTACATGCTTGATATTTATGAATATATAAATATCAAATATTTTTTATAAATATTTGAATTCATGCATTCCTCAAAAATAAAAACTAACAAATTATTCATTTAATATACAGTCGAACCTCCATATTACGAACCTCTATATCGCGAATATTTCTATTTAGTGAACTTTTTCCTGGAACCGAGAATATTTCACGATTTTCGTGAAATAACCTCCATAGCGAAGTACATTTTCTATAGGACGAAATTTTCTCTTGAGATTCAATTTTTCGTCTCGCTACTTTTAAATTATTTCCAGACATTTCAAGTTGATCTCTCTTTTAACACATTTTATGGTGGTCATAAATCCTGAACGGGTTTTATTAGGTGCCCAACTCACCGAGAACAATAGAATTTGAGCGTTTCATTGAAGAAGTGCAACCTTTAACCCCCATTGTCCTGTTCACTGGAAACATCTTAGATATTCCCTTTCATCCTAAGTGGATTTGTCTCGTGTCTTTGAACTAGTCTCCGTTCATTTGTAGCGTTGATCAGTCGTACTGGTAATTACGTATCTTGTAGCTCGAAAATATCAAAACGTAAGTGCTTGGGCATCAAAGAAAAAGAATGTAATTATTCAGCAAATGGATAAAGGCGTCAAGAAACATTCCTTGCGGTTTATCTTTCTTTTTTTTAATGGATAAGATATATAAAATAAATATATAATGATTTACAAAAAGGTGAAAATAATTGCTTTTTTTAAATAAGTAGTGCTTATGAATTTAATTTTTTTTTTTTTTGTGGTTTATAAAGAAAATTGAAAGATGGACCTCTATATAATGAATTTTCCATATAATGAACTTTTTTCAAGATTTAGCGACTTCGTTATATAAAGGTATGACTGTATATGCAGATATACGATTCCATTATTAAGAAACATAACTACATTTATTAGTTATATTTTAATTTACTTTCCTATTAAAAAAATTAAATTTTTGAGACAAGGTTTAGTATTACAAAAACTTGTTTAATATCCAGAAACCTAAAATTGTCCCACACGCTTGAAAATAAAAAATTGTAATAGTATATTTCACGAGAATATCATTATTATTATTTTTTTTAATCATGCTCTTTCGCGCTTGATTTTTTAATAAAATATTTATAATATCTGGAATGGCTGAAAACGTAGACGAGTTTTAATGTTTAAACTTGTGAAGAGGAAAAAAAACACAAAATCGAAGAATAAATATGTTTAAAAAATTAGTTTATTTTAGCGAGAAATAACTTGATTCTCGAAAGCTCCACATGGCAAAATTTAAGGTATCCGAACACGTCGAAATGACCTAATTTGGTCAAAACACATACTTTTTGTTTTTTATTTTACTGTATAGAGCTATCTTTTGGCTTCAGAAATATACTTTCTTTTGCTGCCAAGTTACAATCAATTTTATAAAATTAGGAAAACCGGAAGTGGGTTTTTAATCTACCAGAAAAGTGGGCATTTATATAAATTATTTAAAATCTATCATGGCGAGTCTGAAAATTTGAAATATTATCAATGTATTTCTATGAAACACACACACTTTTTGAACCTGATATTTATATTATTTTCTAGAGAATGTACAAAAATATTTCTTATTGTATGAATATTTTTCAATTCCTACTATCAGCTCGCACTGTCTATATATTTATTTATTTATATATTTGTATATTTATTTATTTATCTTGGTGGAATTTTCAATCGTTAAATAAAATACATTTTAAAGCCCTGAATTGAGTTGAAATTTTATATACAGGATCATTTTGGACGACAATACAATAATTTAATTAATAAAAATTAATTGATTAAAACTAATTATTTAAAGAATTACAAATGCAGCCACGTTGGCGACTTAGCGACCATTTTGACGACTTGTGTCAAAACTTAAAAGGTTTTTTTCTCACGTGTTAAAGCATTCAGTTGGATTGAAATTAAAAGGACAATACGATACTTTAATGATAATTAAAAAAAGCTAATTACCCCTTAATGTTGTGATTCTGTCCTATGTATTTACATATTTATATTAATTGTAACTATTTAATAAAAAGTAGCTAAAATAAAATTTTTCGTTGTTGATCTAAGTAGGAATTGACTTAAAAACTATTTCTTTATATTACTTGTTTGAGTTATGGCCTATTATTTAAATAACGGTCCCATAAAAAATGTCCTTTTTTTATAATAGTTAATCGATCAGCTCTAAAATTTTAAAAAGACATTAAACGTTTAATACACTTTCTTGATAAATGCACCTAATTTGTTTTAGTAATACTTTTACTGATATAGGTTTATTACTTTTTTTTCTCTAATTGCTTTGAAGTTTTTCAAAAACATTTATAAAAATTTCACTTATAATTGAACTTTTTGTAAAATTTAGATAATTTTTTTAAATATTTTTAGTTATAAATATTAGCATTTATTGGTATTGATCCCTAAAAAAACCATTTAAAAATGTTTTAGTATGGTTTAAAAGGTACTCCGAGCGTGTCCGGATACATCTTAGGAAAGATGCACTTAGAGTCATTGATGAGAGTCACCTATAAAAATAAAAAAAAAATGGATTCAGTATTAAATTTTAAATATTAAAGCATTCTATACAAATGTAGAAATTCTAATCCACATATATGAAATAACACAAAACTACGATTTTTATGGAAATAAACCAATCAAATGTATAAAAAGGTTGGAGTCCTATGAATTCGCTGAGCTGTTTATTGAGAGCAAATTACAGATTCTTTTGAATAAACGCCTGCATAAATGCGAAAAATAGTTTTAATTGTGCATTAGAAGCTCCTAAAGTGTAATAAAAATGTTTATATTAATCACAGTATTATAAAAATATTGAACAACTATGTCATGAACTTCACGCTGCATAACATTACGACAGCTTAAAAGATCCTTTGAGTGCCTGTTTGGCTTGAATGCTCCCGGTAAAATTGAATTCCTAGTGCAATTTCGCAGCGTCAGAGCTCAGATGCCTATCTCTGGGGAGGAAACCGGATGTCAAAAATTATTGAGGTGATTGGTACACCGCCTATAGGGTGCTGCAGTAAAAAGAGATACCAGTTCCCAGGGTATGTACAAAGTCTGCTATAGTAAAACATAGCTCCAATAGAAATTTTTAAAAATGATAAACTTGCTGATTTTTTAAAATTAAATTAGTATACACATCATTTTTCTCCTTAATTGTTAAAATGTATTATATACCATTTCTTATATATTATTCCATAACAACTTGATTTCTTATTATTCAATTCCTACTATTAGCTCACACTCTCTATATATTTATTTATTTATCTTGGTGGAATTTTCAACTGTTAATAAAATACATTTTAAAGCGCTCAATTGAGCTGAAATTTTATATACATGATTATTTTGGATGACAATACAATAATTTAATTATAATTAATAAAAATTAATTGATTAAAACTAATTATTCAAAGAATTACAAATACAAAAATGTTGGCATCATTTTCGGCGACTTAGTGACCCTTTTGGCGACTTGTGTCAAAACTTGAAAAGGTTTTTTCTTACATTTTAAAGCGCTCATTTCAACTGAAATTTTCTATACACTATTGTTTTGGGTAAAAATACGATAATTTAATTATAATTAACTCAAATTAATTGACTGAAACTAATTACTTAAAGAATTACAGATACGGTCACGTTGGTTTCATTTTTAGCGACTTGGGTCAAAACTGTAAAAGATTTTTTTTTTCTCACGTCTTAAAGCATTCAGTTGAACTGAAATTGCATAGACACGATTGTTTTGGATGACAATACGATACTTTAATTATAATTAATAAAAATTAATTACCACTTAATGTTGTGATTCTGTTATATATATACATATTTATATTAGTTGTAACTATTTAATAAAAAACAGCTAATATATATAAAATTTTTCGTTGTTGATCTAACAAGGGGAGGGCACGACTAAGGAAAACTTTTGGGGACGAGACTTAGTGCAATAGTAGTACTCCTATAGGGTGTTCAATCCTCAATGTAATTCCACCGAATGGCCAGTCAATTCGGAGAAAATGGCCTTCGAAAGTCATACTTAGCTTATATATAAGTTATTTTTCTCCCTGGCAAACGTTGCCGTGGCGTAATCGGCAGCGCATCGGAGTATTATACAGTAGGTCAAAGGTTCGAGTCACACGATTGGCCAAGCTGCTGTTTTTGTTTCTTTTCCTCCAATGTATTTTATTATTTATTTTTAGAATTAATTAAATTTATTTTTTAAAAAAAGACCCATTGATTATTAAATGATATTCTATATTATTATAATAACTATTTCACTTTTTTAAAATACAAAACGATTAATAGTTATGATGATAACACGTATAAAAGTAAAAATAAAAATAAATTAAATAATAATAAATAAAGTTAAATTAATATAAATAAAAAGTTAACTTTTGAATTTTCATTGTACAGAGATCTTTCAGCAACTGCTTGTACAGTAACAATATCTATATTCACGAACATCTTTACTATAAAATATTCACATTATTTATTTTATATTTATAATCTATGTAAAACAATATCTATCGAAACACTACGAACTCTTAAAAATCCAGAAATAAACAAGGTTACATTTTAAAAACAGGTGTAAAACTGGCAAAAATTTTAAGCAATAGTGTACTAACCAAAATCGTTTTCCTACTGATTTCTCATTTTTTTTGGAGCATTCTTGTTTTTAAAAGAATTCTTTGTTCGTAAAAGAATGTTGTACTTAAAAGAATAACACCTGCTCTTTAAAAACAGCTGTCTTTCTCTTGATCAATATCGGTTTGTTAAAAAACTGAAGTAAAATTTCATGGCCATTTAGGTATAAGGAATAATTTTAATAATACAATTAATTAGAGTTTAATGGCTGAAGTAATTGTAGTTACCACAGAAAAAAGTTGTTTTTATATTTTAAAGAAGTGAAACAGAAACTATAATTATATATATATATATAGAGAGAGAGAGAGAGAATACATCATTTAATAATCAATGAGACTTTTTAAAAAATAAATTTATTTACTTCTAAAAATAAATAATAAAATACATTGGAGGAAAAGGAATAAAAACGGCAAGTTAGTCAATCGCGCGACTCGAACCCTGAACTACTGTATGGCACTCAGATGCGCTGCCGATTATGCCACAGCGACACTTGCCAATGAAAAAAATAACTTGTACATAAGCTAAGTATGAATTTCGAAGGCCATTTTCTCCGAAGTGACTGGCCATTCGGTGGAATTACATTGAAGATTGAACACCCTGTAGGAGTACTAATATTACACAAAGTCTCGTCCCCAAATGAATTTCTTTAGTCGTGCTCTCCCCTTTGTAAGTAGGAAATGGCTTAAAAAGAATTATATTACTTGTTTTTATAAAAATATGCATAATAAAAAATTATATGGACCACATATAATCATGGGAAAATATAGGTATATGTTGATATTTTTTTTTCTTTTAAAAAAAAACAAAGTCTGACTGTATACTTTTCTTTCTGAAAGAGAATATGTACAATGAAAATTGTTTAACGCGAAACTGAGGGAACTGAAATATTTTTTTGTGTTAAAAGATACTGCAAAAAAAAAGTATTTTTTTGCAAGATTAAGTTTATTGGAGTACATTTTACTTATATAGATATGTATATATGCTATGCATGTATTTAATAAAAAAAACGTTCAAACATTTACTTAACTTGATCTCTTTCTTTAATTATTTTTGATAAAGAAGATTTTGCAAACCAAAATCTTTACAGATTTTCCGTTTTCGTCTTCTGTTTTTGATTAACAGCCTTAAGAAGTTTCATCGCCATTTTAAGTGAAATAGCAATTTCCCCTTGAGATTTTCGCCAGTGTTTACTAAAAGAATCTTAAAATAATGTGAACACTCACCGAGTTTTACTCACACTGAGATGTTTTTGTACGGCGTTTGTAGGAATGGAGGGTGAAAATAGCTTAGATAAAACTGACTCGTATCACAGTGATACCGAGGGTATTTCAAAGCCAAATTAGCCTTCTTTCTACGAACATGTGAAATGACCTCTCTTTCATTTCAAGCCCCTCTTAAATCTCAGGTGTTTATCATATTTTGTTCATTTCCATAAGGGAGAAATATATTCGAGTTAAACGATTTTCGTTTCGTGTTAACAGAAAAAATATACAGGAAAATACACAGAAGTTTGTCTGGACCGTTGTATTATTCCGTGTCAACCAATTCGTCAAGCGTTTTCGCGTTAAACGTGCTTCACTGTGTGTTAATTTATTTTGTATTAATTTATATTTCTTTTAACTTCCATTACTATCTCAATTTTGCAGTCGATTCAAAATGTTATTGCCCACTATTACATTTATTGAAAATTGATCCATTGCATCCGTTTCATTATTTTCTTTACATATTTTACTAATATATGTTTAGTTCGATATTCTGATATATTTTCAAGGGCCTTAAGAATTGCATGATAATCTCAAGCAAAATATTTTTAAAGGAAATAAATATTTGAATTATCTAACTTTGTGACGGGGCTTTATCGCGCCTTCTGTCTAATCCTCTTGGGGAATCTTTGGGGCCAGATGACATTATTTCAATCCAATCCTCTCAAGAAGAAACCGCAATATGCAGATTGGTGAATAGATGTATAAGGGAGCTTTAGCATTCGCGAGTTAGTCGGATAGTAGTAGAATGGAAGAAGAATAGTAGAAGAATAGAATAGAAGAAGAAGCAGAAAGCTGAGGTGCTGATCGCAGTGAGATATTCGAAAGCTATTAATTATAGAAGTGTAATTATAGAACGGACTTTAGTGTGTTAAGGAATCTAAGGCGGATAAGGATTCTTAGGATAGCTTTTCATAAAGATAGTGATTAGGATTCGAGGCGCTATTTACTTAGAATTGATAATTACGTAGTATCACTCCTGATCATATCCCTCTAGTAAGACTTGTGTTGCGTTGATCAATATATATTTAGACAGTAATAAATTAGATTTAATATGGAGAATTTGAGTGATCAATCATTTATTCCTACGAATATAGGTCGCGTAGATGAAGAGATGATACCCCCGGGCCGCGGCGTATCACAAATTTAATTCATTATTTCATTATAAACATTAACCAAGTTTTTTTACTTAAATACTGCTCCAAAATTTAAACTAAATTTCCTAAAAAATATATTATATTTGGTCCTCGTTGATTTAACTTTGATGAATACATAAAAAAAAGAATTATTTCCCTCCGACAGAATCAACTTCTAAGGAGGCCATGTGTCTATTTACGGCTGATTATGATAATGCAGTGGCGTACTCTAGAAGGGTAGAGGTTCAAACCCCTCTGTCCCTCATAGACCCACAGATTTTTTATTTTCACCATTGAGATTACCCATCTGTCGCTTCCGTCTACGTGTTTTTTAGAATGTAATCCCCCTTCACATGAGAGAGGTCTGTGTTCACCATTG
>BMAV01024666.1:110279-154922 GCA_019973955.1 Trichonephila inaurata madagascariensis | reverse complement strand
AAATTTCTCCCTTCTGTTTTCGTAAAACATGGATAAACCGACTTCCAAGTTATGCGTTTCAAAAATTCTGGTTGTGCCTCTGTACAGAGGTCTGAGCTATATACAGACAAAATATTAATACAATAGAAGCATTTTTTACAAAAGGAGAACATTTGGAAAAAAGGTTATTCTAAGTTAATTTTTTGCCAAAATATTGAATTTAAATAATTTTTTTTTGTCATGTCTTTAAAACAATTTTATACATGTATTCTAATCTAAGTGACACTAAATATCATGAAAATTATACATTTATGCGCTTTTTTAAAATCATGGTTCCGAACGTAGTCGGATACCTTAATCATCCGGCAAATTCAAAGTATATTTTAGATTGTTTGTGCCTTTCTAGAGAAAACCATTACTCCGACTCTCTTCTTGTGCAGGACTTTCTTAAGAGTGAACAATCTTTTGGATTATGTCTGACGATATTATCATCAGAGTATAAGCCGAAGCAACAGCGTACACTCGACTTACGTAACGAATGTACGATTTTTCGTTACATTCAGCTGACATTTACTTCTTGATAAAAACGAATTTACTATCATGAAATTGAATATTAATAATTTCTTAAAACCTGTGACGGGCTCACGCGTCTTTTCTTTAACATAACCTCTGGGTTCTTTGGGAGCCAAGATTAATGGCAACTCTTTTCCAACCAAAACCCAAGAAGCGAAATGTGAAAAAGAAATGCAAATAAGATAGCTTTTAAATAACAGAAGTTTCAGTAAGTGAAATGACAATTTTGGGGAATGGTATGTGTGAAAGAGACAAGTGTGAATTGACAGCCCATCGTGAAGTTACCTGGAAAATAAGCCATTAAATCAAGGTGAATACCATTGCACGCGCGCCCAGACGTTTCTTCATAAGATTGAATCTAAATTTGGATTAAGGTAGGAATGATTATTTGATATTAGGACTTGTAATATTATTGGAAGTGAGAGTAGGTGGATTAAATAATTATAGTGGTCTAAGTTACGCGATTCGGTTTAACTATTAATGTGTGTTTGTTCATTATAGATTCTCGCTTAATTAATATTATCAAAATTGTTAGACATTTAAGTTCTATTCTTAATAAAGTCATATTAAGAATCAAAAATGTCTATTCCTTTTGCAAACCCTACATCTCTAGCTCACGCTGACAATCAAAAATATGGTCACCATAGGGGGGCGGTATCACAAACCTTTTATTGTAGTGTGGGAATGTGTGTACGTGCGTTTGTAAAAATGTAACTTATTATATATTTATTCATAAAATTCATAGGTTCACAATTTTTTTTCTGTTTATTTCTTAATTCAATCTGTATATATGTATTCTTATAGCTTGTGAGGACCTTTGGTCCGTGCCTAGGGGTGTAGGAGGATTGGAAGGAAGACTAGCCATATCCAAAAACAATCTATTGATCACACAATTAACAACACAAATTCTTAAATAAGAGATGCACCCAATGTAAGCAATAGGTAGATAAATAACGAGGTACGCGAAGTATGAGAACACTTTAAATATCGACACAATTATTTCAGTATCGAATCTACTTTCCTAGTTATCTAAGCACTATTTAATCTCTGGTGACCACAATCATCACTTTAATTCTTTCAATTATCTGAGTTATACCATAAATTTGAAAAATACCTGATCAGTAGCAATCTATCATATTTCCTCACTTTCTCTCTCTCTAGCTTGAAAGCTTAGACTATATATAGCAGACCTAATTTAAATAACCTTTTTTTCTTCAGAGGGTTCATTGCGAATAAAGTAGCTTTGAAATACCAAATATTTCGCAGGAAGACTTTGTTAATGGAAGGACGCGGATAGAGCAGTCATTTTTTTAAAAAAATAGAGAGAATGACAATAATTATCTTATATTTCAGTTTCCTTCAGTTTACGTAATCTATGAGGGCTGTAAATTAAGTAATGGCAACATAGGTATAAATCAATTTTTAATGAACTTACAAGTATGATTTAATCCCATTTCTTCTATGACCCCCAGCAAAGCTTATAACTTTTTGTTTTTTTGGGAAGCCGTTGGAGTCCATTGGCTAGGGGTCAGCGACGGAGCGTTCTACTGCGCGGTGTACAGATGAAACGTCAGGAAATAGGTTCCTTCAACCTTGAAAACAGATCGAAGTCACAAGGACTCATGTCAGATGAGTAGGGAGGGTGTTCCAAGATTTTCCACTGCCACCGCGTAATAGGAGAGTGACATTGTTTGCGAAAATCAACGAACGTTGTCATGCAACACGATAGTAAAATTGTTTTGCAATAAACGTGGACGTTTGCATGCATAGCCAGACGCAGATGGGGCTGTAGAAATAGGCAACAGTACTCTGAGTTGACACTATTTCTCGCAGGCGTAACAATCACTCTCTCCCAGTGGTATTCAACAGTCAGCATAACCTGCACACGACTGGATTCTTGTCATTCTGTGGACGTGGTGAACATCGGTGATGACATTCATTTGATTGACGCTTTTATTCAGGATTGCCGACTTGTGCTTTGCAGATCCGCAATCTTATTCCTACCCGAACGAAACGCTTTAACCCATCGTGCAAACGTCCTATACGGTAATGCATTTTCACCACAGGCTTCCAGTAATACTGAATAACATTCTATTGCACTTTTGCCACACGCGCAATCTTGATTTTAAGCCACGATCGCTGATCATCTTTTGAAAATATGCTTTAGAGCAGTGATACTCACCCCGCGGCCCACCGAGCCTTTTTAAGTGGCCCGGTCAAAGTCCATTGCTTTGAAAAATTCACTTATTTAACGACATTGTATTAAAAATTTGGTGGGAAATTCTCAAGTCTAAAAAAATTAAATATATCAATTTTGCTTTTTTCTGTCGGTGTCTTAAGGGTACGAATTGATGTTTTCTTTTTTCTATTTGGAACGGTTACGGTTAGAAATAACAGACAACAGTGGAGTAGCGATAATTTTAAGGGTGGAACTAATTTTTAACAATCTTTCAATACCTTGTAAGCGATAAATATTCGAAGAAAATACATCCTTTCAAGACAATTGGGAGGTTGACTATTTTGTAGTGAAAAACAAACATGGATCAGTAATTGTTTGATCTGTCACGAAAGTGCTGTATTTAAAAAATACGACTAAACATGTATCTTTCAATGAATCTTTTCCTCGAAGATATCTTTAAAGAGGTGATAAATAGGCTTTCTTAAATAATCTTTGCAACAGCAACAAAGTGTTTTGTCAGTGTGGTAATATCACAGGGTAACATAAACATCATATGAAGTTTGTCATATTATTGGTAATTATATGAAACCGTTTACTGATACAGATATTGTAAAGGAGTGTTTCTTAAATGATTCTAATTTAGTGTTAGTGACAAAAATAATAATAATTAAAAGAAAAAAAAAAGTAAAACAGGAGTAATAATATTTCCAGGTCCCTGACATCTGCCAAAAAGAACTACTCGACGACCGAAAAAGTGCCTTGCTGTCATCTGGGTACCTCTTTAGAAGACCCTTCCCCGTAGTAACGGATCGTCATTTTTTATGTTGGCTGGCCAATGTCAAAGATTTGTTGAGACAAATATTATTCTACTCAACAAACAAAAATGTAATAACATTATAGAACATTATAATTGAAAAATAATTAATTTTTAAAATGAATTTCATAATTTTATATTTAGGCATTTGTAAGTCAGCTGTTGCAGAAATTGAAGACCGTTGCAACGTCCGATATTTCGGAAAATTTAATCAAAACCTTATGGTTAGAAAAGCTTCCTGAGCCCATTAAAAATATGTAGGTTGTCAGTGATGAGAATTTAGGCAAATTGGCAGTAATGGCTGCTAAGATATCCGATATCACTACAGAACAGAGATTTTTGCAACTGGAAAATCTTCGGACTTTGGCGAAGTTACGTCGTCAAAGGACCAGCTTCTTCTCGACAGAATTCAGAGCCTAGAGAACAAATGTCAACTAAGCATTCTCCTCAAATCAAGAACGAAAGGTCGCAATAGTTTTCGTCCTAAATCCCGAAATCGTTCTCGGAAACGTTTCGACCCCAAAGGAAAATATTGCTATTTTCACTTCCGTTTCGGTAGTCGATGCAGACCTGAAGAATGCAGTCCGCCTTATGCATGGAACACAGATACGGAAAACTTCAGTCTGCAGTAAATATTGCGACAAATTCTGCTGCAGAAAATTATAAAGCCTGTCGCAAATTTCGATTATTCGTCAAAGATCGAACGACAAATTTGAACTTCCTGGTAGATAGCGGAGCTGATTGATCAATAATACCAGCCACATCTAAAAATAAACTACCATCTGATTATAAATTATTAGCAGCAAATGGAACAGAAATTCCAACCTATGGAATTAAAGTGATAAAGATTAATTTGAGATTGCGCAGAGAATTTTTAATTCCATTTATAATTAATTGCCAAAGTAAAGGAACCTTGGGAGCTGATTTTCTAAATAAGTTTAACTTGTTAATTGACATCCGAAATAAACAGTTAATAGATGGAATAGCTAACCTTCACGTAAAAGGTGAATTTTCTTCTATTTTGCAAGAAAATAAAATTAACATAATGGATAAAACATCAAAATTTTCTAATATATTATTACAATTTCCGGATTTAATGAAACCAATTTTATTAATTGCTAATATGAAACACTATATTAAACACTATATTGCTACTAAAGGCCCACCGGTTTACTCAAAAGCTCATCAATTGAAATCTAAAAAAATTAGAAATAGCCAAGCAAGAATTTAAATTTACGTTACATAATGATATCATTCGACCTTCTAAATCCCCATGGGCGATCCCACTACATCTTGTGAATATAAAAGATAGAAGTATTAAACCATGCTGTGATTATAGACGTTTAAATGCTCAAACAATTACTGACCGTTATCCAATTCCACGTATTGAAGATTTTCATCATATATTTTAAAGAGAAAAAGAATATTTTGTAAGGATGACCTATTCAAAGCATATTTTCAAATAGCCATTACTGAGGAAGATAAGGAAAAGAAAGCCATAATAACACCATTTGGCTTATTTGAGTTTAATGTTATGAGCTTTGGGTNACGCGGAACCGGCACGACATGGTCATCACAGGATGGCTATGTCGCACTACTTTTCAGCGCTTTATCAATGAAGTATTATTTGAACTAGAATTTGTTTTTCCATACCTCGAAGACACATTCTAGTAGCCACTGAAAATGAAGAACTAAAACTCATTTGAAACTTGTGTTTGATCGTTTACAAAAATATGGTCTTTGTGAATGAATATCTCAAAATCAACTTAGGGAGTAACTCATCTAGAATTTCTAGGATACTTAATAACACCCGAAGAATCTAAGCCAGAGTAGATGTAATTTTATCTTACAAATTAACCGAAACAATTCGTGATTTGAGAACCTTCCTTGGACTCATTAACTTTTATAGAAGATATTTAAAAGATGCTGCTAAAAATCACAAGATATTCTTCACGAGTATTTAAAAGGTTAAAAAAAGAATGACAAGACAAAAATTCTTTAGACAGAGGAAGCTAAAGAAAATTTGGAAAAATATAAACAAGATCTTGCGCATGCTAGTTTATTAAGCTTTCCTGACCTTGATTTACAATTGGCTTTATTTACTGATGCTTCCAATTTTGCAACTGAATTAGTATTACAGCAGTTTGAAGCTGGGAAACCGATTTCATTTTTTTCTAAAAAATTAACTGATACACAGAAAGATTACAGTACCTATGACAGGGAATTGTTAGGAATATATCTTTCTGTCAAAAAGGTTAAACAACTTCTTGAATGATGAAATTTTGTTATTTATACTAATCACAAGCCAATTACATTTGCCTTTCATCAAAAAAATGAAAAAGATTCACCTAGACAGTTAAGTCATTTACAATACATATCACAATTTTCAACAAATATTTGTCACATTAAAGGAGAAGATAATATAGTAGCAGATGCATTTTCAAGAATCAAAACAGTTACAGTAATCAACTATGATGCTATAGCGGATAAACAAATCCAAGATGTAGAATTGCAACAGTTAATTAGGAGTAACTCTTCAGTAAAATTCAAGACATTACCATCAGGAAAACTAGGGTGATATTTCAACATCTAATATAAGACCCTATATTCCAAAACAGTTTCGGCAACAAATTCATGGTTTTTCACACCCTGGAATTGGATCAACTATTAAATTAATGACTGAAAAATTTATCTGGCCAAATATGAAGAAAGAAATAAGAGAATGGGCAAGGACATGTATTCCCTGTCAGAGATGTTAAGTCCACAGACATAGTAAATCAAAATTTGGAGGATATGAAGTACATGATGCAAGCTTTAGTGTGATACACATTGATATAATTGGTCAACTTCCACCTTCGCAAGGCATGACATTTTGTATGACCTGTATCGACCGTTTTTTCGTGTTGGATGGAAGCAGTTTCCTTGCCTGATTGTAAAGCAGAGACAGCCAGCAAAGCCTTTTATGAACATTGGGTTTGCAGATTTGGAGTACCTGTGAAAATAATTATAGATCAAGGAAAGCAATTTGAATCCCAGTTGTTCAGAAGTTAAGCTGCTATTTGTGGGGCTAAAGTAGCTCCTGCAACTTCTTATCACCCTCAATGCAATGGGAAAGTGGAACGGTTGCATAGGACCTTGAAAGGGGCAATCAAAGCTCATAACATCAAATGGACAGAGATATTACCAACAGTTTTATTAAGACTAAGAACTGCCCCAAGACCTGATAACAATCATACTATAGCTCAGATGGTTTATGGTTCTAATATCAGATTGCCCGGTGAATTTTTCAACCCACCCTCCATTCAAATTGATTCTGAAACATTTGATACATTACAGACTTTAATGGACGAGCTGAAGCCAACAAAATCTTCACCTCCAAAAAGTCAAAAGATTTTTGTTCATAAAGACTTAAAATCCTGCAATCATGTATTTGTGAGAGTTGATCGTTTAAAGAAAGCTCTGGAGCCACCATATGATGGTCCATTCCCAGTAAAAGAGAGAAATGAAAAATATTTCACACTGCTAATGAAAAATAAACATGTAAATATATCAGTTGATAGACTAAAACCAGCTTATTTGTTAGTGACAGACTCTATTCCTGACAAACCAACAGTTCCTTGTAAACAATTGGATGAGAATTCAGCAGCTAATGACTAACCTCTTATCTGATGATAAGCCCACTGTTACAAGACATGGAAGATTGTTAAGGAAACCTGTAAGATTTCAGGACTGATATTCGCTGTTAATATAACTTAACTGTTTACATATACCAAGTGTATGATATTTTGATTTTTACAAATACTTATAAATGTATGTCATTTCTCTAACATCAAAATAGTTATTGTATATAATATTACTGTTTCAAAAGGTATATAACACTTGTACAAATATTTAATTTTGTGTATTCATAATGCATTGCTTAAAAGGCACATTTAAGAAAATAATTCTTGTTTAACATCTAACACTATACCTGTCATATTTCTCGGTTCGTAACTCAGTTACTGGTAGGAGAGTAATGTTGAGACAAATATTATTCAACTCAACAAACAAAAATGTAATAAAATTATAGAACATTATAATTAAAAAATAATTAATTTTTAAAATGAATTTCACACATAATTTTATATTTAGGCATTTGTAATTTACTATAATTTGTATTTTATGTAAACTAACTGTATTTATAATTATACTTGTAAATCTGGAAACAATTTCTTTGTAACCTTCAGTTTACCCGATCGGCAACAGTCCGTATTTGAAGAAAAATAAATAAAATAATAATAATAAATAAGAGAAGAATAATAAATATAAAATAAATAAATAAACACGCTCTCCGTAACAAAGAAACAAAAAAATCGTTCGCCTATCCAGCGACCCACTGGTGGGAGAGTAATCTAGCGGTATCCATATAATCCAGTACTAGACATCAAGCGAAGACGATCGTTTTGACGTGATCGATAAAATACTCGCGTTCAGAATGGAAGGTACCCGGTTCGAATCTTCCTACAGATCCCTCCGGAAGACTTGCGTACTGGGCTGAGGTTGCAGGAGTATGACATAGAGATCACCTACAAGAGCGGCCGTAAACATTCAGACGCCGACTCATTATCAAGAAAGCCTCTTCCCAAAGCCGAGAACTCTGATGAAATCCCTTCCCTTACAACTATTGCAGATTACAGGAAAGAGCAGCTGAAAAATAAACACCTCGTCCATAATTAACATTCTTAAATTAAATAACATTGTAAACCCTGCAAAAGACAGAACAATCACAAATATCGTTAGCAACTTCATTACTAACGCTGCTTTTCAAACTGAGCATATCCCCCCTCTCATCTCAATCTCGCATCATAGATTGTTAACTACATTAAAAAGATTAAAATTAAAAAATCCCTTGGCAGAGCTATGGTCACAAATAAAATGTTAAAGAACCTACATATTTTACCGATCTTTACTATAACTAACATCATTGAAAATGTGTTTAAACTCTCTCAATTTCCAAACGCCTGGAAAACAGCATCGGTTATCCCGATTCTGAATTCAGCTAAGGACCCAACAAATGTTCAAAATTATAGACCTATCTCATTGCTACCTATTCTCAGCAAAGTAGGTGAAAAAATTTTCCTCAATAGGATGAATGACCTCCTTACTAACAACCTTCTCATCCCGGATTTCGAGCTGAACTCTCCACATCGCACCAACTACTCAGAACAGTTGAGTATATCAAATCTGGAAAAAGATGAGGTAAGCACACTGGTGCGGTCTTCCTCGACATCCAGAAAGCTTTTGACAGAGTCTGGCATACTGGCCTACTCTACAAACTTATTAACTAAGACTTCCCTCCCCCATTTATCCTCCTGATTAACTCCTATCTTACTAACAGAAATTTCGCAGTTAAAATAAATAACATTCTCTCTAACCTCAGATTCATAAACTATGGTATTCCACAAGGAGCAATTTTGGCCCCGACCCTATTTAATCTTTATGTTAACGATAATTCACAAACAGAAAACACAATTCTCAGTATTTATGCTGATGACACAGCGTTGATGAATCAAAGTCAAAACCCTACACTGATTGCACATTACCTCAACATATACATTGCTCTCCAGGAAGAATGGTATAACGACTGGAAAATTGCAATAACTGCATCAAAAACTGAAGCGATCTTCTTTTCTAACATTAAAAAGCCCCCCCCCCCCCATTAAAAAGCTCAACATACTAAGTACCTAGGCGTTATCCTAGATAATCACCTCACCTTCAAGCAACACATAACATATGTAAGAAATAAAAATTTAAACAATCGATTTGTAAAATTTACCCCTTAATTGCAAGAAACTCTGTTTTGAGCAGAGAAAATAAACTGCTCATCTACAATACCAATTTAAACATATCAATGCTTCACTTGCCAAATCGATTAACTCCACTTTTGGAATTTTAATATCAAAGCACTTCATTAGCTCCTAACACAGTACATATTCAAAACAAAATTCTCTAATAATAAGTATTAACACCACTAAATGACAAAATCGTTTTAGCCATTGAAAAAATAAATAATTTATGTCAGAAGCCAATCTGATTAACTCCATACTATAATGTATTTATACCATAATAAAAATCTATTTAACCAGTTGCACTATTTTTCTTTTCCTACGGAGACATCTGTAAGTTGTTCGTTTAATTTCATTATTCCCGTTAGACGACAGCTGCTATCGCTCACACAAACTAAGTACGAGAAAAATAAAATAGAAATTAGTTGTATTCGAATTGCCACAAGTAAAGATTCTTAAAAATTTCAATTTTATTGTGAATTCTTTTTTTAAAAAAAAATAAACCGTTATAACATTAAGATGGAAGATGTTAATAAGAATTATTTGAATAAGGAAAATAATGAATCGGACTGTTTTAAGTTAATTGAAATTGTTTCAAAGTACAGAAATACAAGCTGAGTCAATTGAAATGAAATTTCTGGAAAGTGGACACAGTTATTTGCCTAATGATTCACAATTTGCTATCATCGAATCTCAAGCAAAAAAAGTTTAGAATATCTTTTTGCCAGACAATTGGTATAATATAATAAAAACCTCTAAAAAGAAAGCACCGTTTCATATGGTTCAAATGACGCATCAGGACTTTTTCTCTACAAGTACTTTAGAAAATTCTATCAATAATAGAAAGGTATCAGTTACAGGGATACCAGTAAATTGGCTCAAAATGCACTGGATAAAATTAGAAAAGTCCAAACCCTATCTGATACAATTTAAGTATGACTTTAACGAAGATACCGAATTTAGTGCCAGAAATATACAAAAAAGTGTTGCAGGTAGACCACTATGTCTGAAAAATATGATCCAGCCTTTGTTGCATCCAACAGGTAAAACAGTGACAAGAGAAAAGATATGATGGACTTGTTGAAATTTATTCCTTCTATTAAACATGAGTATTATAAAACTTTAAGGACAAATTGACAGGATCGGAGCTCAAACACAGCTAACGCAGATGTCATCATTTATAATGATGATAACACAATTTAAACAAAGTATAATAATACTCTTAATATTATGTACGAGTAACAGAATAGTTATTATTCATTTGTGCTAAACTCTTTAATAAAACATATGTTTATATAATGACATTTTTTCTGTAATAAAAGAATAATTCAAAGGCTGAATTTGAATTAATAATTTACTTTCACTTGCCAAATCGATTAATTCCCCAATCACGAAAAAATTGTAGTAATAATAACAATTACTCCAAGTATATTCCATCTTATACTTTCAATATGTCGTCAAATCAAATAGGCGTTTGCAATAATACAGTCTACATCATATTTTCAAATTGAAAAGAATTTTAAAAAACAACATATAATATTTTATCATTTTTCTCAACTTCTTGTTTTATGGAGTTAATCGTTTGGCAATTGAAGCAACCATATGCCGCTCCTGTTTGAGCACATGCATCTAGATCTCATGTTAACCAAATTGAAGCAAGCCACACTAGATTACAGCAGGATGATGTTTCTTCTTGAGGGAGAAATGTAGCAAAAAAAATAGTTCATTTCGGTTGCCATGGACATAGACTCGCGCCCGGTCACAGACGACTTGCCAAAAAGAGCTTTTGTTTTCTTTGCATTAAATTTAATTTTTGTGCCACACATTTATTTTTCTTTTTAATTAATCATAATTCTTTCTTATTTTTATTGTATTTGTATTTATAAATTTAACTGTAATTATAATTATGGAAATTTCTGGAACTTTCGATCAAAGTATATAAGGAAAGGAAATATTCAGTTGTGAGTGAGTGAATATTAACGTCGCACTGTTCAGCTACTCGAAGGCTTTTGGTGATGGACCACGTAATTTTGAACCATGATAAAGTGACGTGGATGACACCTGAAGTGGCACCCCCTCTCCTAACTACCACACCAACGGGAGGACGTTTCAGCTCTCGACAAATTCAATGTGCATCGCTGCCCTACACGGCGGGTTTTCAGTGGTACTGGGCTCGAACTCATGACATGCCTGCCATGATCCGATACCTTGACCACTGGGCTATCGCAGCCCCTATTTTGTTTCAGTTTTGAGAATAAAATCTTGAGTTGTGTCTAGCAAGAGTTGTTGTCATTTTATCTAAGTATCGAATTCCATATTAATTTAATCTACGCAACAATATTGAGAAGTTCAGAGTACAACTGATAATTGTACTGTGCGCCACGCATGCCATGAGTTTCCAATCCCAGCTCTATATCTCTAATTCGACAAAAAAAAAAAAAAAAATAGCAGTAAGTTAATGCCTCACAACACTTTAAATTAAAAACAATGAATTACTTTATAGTACTCATGAATTAATTTCCTTTGTTATAGATTTAACATTGAAATTGGATTATTATTGTAAGTAAAAATTTGAAATGGTTCTTAATGTGTTACATAAGTTTTAGTACCATAAAAGACTAATGAGTATTAATGAAATTTTTTATGTCATGATGGAAAATTTTGTAGGAAACAGATTTTTGTAGGAAAATCAGTAATAAAAATATTTATTACTAAATAAAAATTGTATACACACACACACATGGAATTTTTAGCAATTAGAAAATAAATTTTGTTACATGGTTCAATTACCATGAGCCATTCTTGTTCATGTGGTTAAAAAAAAATCAAAAAATATTCTAAAATATTTCATCTTTTTTTTTAAATCAAGAAAAATAATGTTTGTCTTTTGCCCATAGTTCTTCAAGAATATCATCTACATTATCTTCTTGAAATCGCTCAATCCATGAATCAATCATGCCTTCAACATTTGCTTCATAATTCTTCAAATTTACAGATTCCTTTGAATCTGCAAGTTAAGAACAATAATAAATACAATGAACATAACTGAAAATAATTAATTAATATGGATTAAATATTCTAAAACAAAATGAAAATTATACATTTTTTAAAAAGAAAAAAAATTCAAATTAAAAATACCCTAAGAATTTGATGCTTGAAAAAAAGCATGTCACAAAGACATGATGAAATTAGAAATTTCATCAAAACCCTAAGGGAGATGATCAATTCACAGAAGATGATAAAACAACATCTCATTCAAGTCATTTCCCTGATGTAAGTAGTAAATGATTTGATGAAATCCCTGAACTGTTTTAGTGAAATAACGAAATGAACGAGTCAGCATTTGCAGACCAAAAAATTTTTTTTTAACATTTTCCTTGAGTTTATTAATGCAATTAATACTCTCTAAAAAGGGATCATTTATAAAACATATAGGTTGAAATAATATGAAAATGCTATTATTCTTAAGAAAAATATGTAGCTAATATTTTAAAGTGGTATTATAAACTTTACAGTGGTTTTTCTCAGTTTGTGTTTTTTCGCAATTCAAAATGCTTCTCCTTCTACAATTATTTACCAATCACTTCCATTTTCTCCTGTGTTTTATATATAATGCATGTAACAAAATTAGGTATTTATTTTGCAATAAACTTAATACTTATTTTTTAAAAAATTTAGGAGATTTTGGCTTTTTTGTTGAATTTTAATATACATATCAACATTTTATTTTTCTCTTCATAACTAATTAAATTATTGTAAAATCGATCCTTAAGTTGTTTAAAACATTCTTAGGAATATTAAAAAGATGTTTCAGGCCAAAAAATTAATAAATACAAAAGAAGTATTATTTAAAAATTTTCCATATTCCTTTAAAAAAATTAAAATTTAAAAATTGTGTGAATAATATGTACAAAATTTCATCTTGTATTATTTTCTTGAATAGAAGCATTGTATGAAATGCTAAAGTATAATTTTTAAATACATAAATAAAAAAAACTATTCAAAAGGTGCCAAGTCTCCTTAGATACCTATTTCTTTTGCTAATTAGTTTGGAATAAATAATTTGTTTCAATGTCTATTGTTGTATTATTTGCTCGACAATTAATGATGCATACTTAGTTCACCATATAAATACTTTTAATGTCTAAACTATTGATATCTAAAAGTCCTAGCATTAAGAATTCGATTGTATTGAAAAGTAATTCTCCGCTCCCTTTCAAGCAGTTGATTTCCATAAAATGTGTTCTCAGCGGATCTATATTCAACAAAAGAAACATATTAATCAAACTTCAAGTCTGTAGTCTTAACTGTTCAAAAACAGGAATTTTCAATATCATGCCCCTTAACCCTCCTTGAGTGTCGAATTTCGCAAAACCTGTTCTTAACGGATCTCTACTCCATAAAAGGGATTTCCAAATCTGGAAGTTTGATAGTTCCAGAAGAGGAATATATTTATCTCCAACTCTTCTTAATCTCTTGAAAACTCCCTTAGGATTCGATTTTTGCAAAACTTTTTTAGCAGCGGATCTTTTACTCCATGAAAAGAACCTATGTGCAAAATTTCATGTCTATAGGTCTAATAGTTCAGAAACAGGAATATTTATTTATAATGATCCTCAACCCACCCCCCTTAGGGTTCGATTTTTGCAAAACCTGTTTTTAGCAGATCTCTGAAAGGGATATGCTTGCCAATTTCAAGTATGTACGTCTAATAGCTCAAAAATGGGAATAATTGTCTAGTACGCCACTTTAAATCAGCGGTACTCAACCTTTTTTTCCGGTCAGCCCACATACATACGACAACTGTTTTATGAAGGCTGCAACATGAGGATTAGGGAGGGGAGGATGGATGCTATAAGCTAAGGACATTAAAATACTGAAAATTATTTAAATGCGGAATCGCACCAGCACGAAATCGATAGCAAAATTTATATAATTGATTGCTAGAATTTGTTGCTAAATTTTTAATGCATTGTTCTTAAATAATTGAATTTGTTAGTACAACAGACCATGACAGGGCGATTCAGAACTGTCCAGTGGGCCACCTGTGGCCCGCGGGCTGCAGGTTGAGTATCGATGCTTTTAACCCTCGCAACCCCCTTGGAGGGGGTCAGTTTTCATAAAAACCTCTTTTATGGCATATCTCTCTATGAAAGGAACATGCCTGCTAGATTTCAAGTTTTTAGGTCTAATAGTTCAAAAAAGGAACTCTATTTTATCTATATAACAATCTTTAACCCCTCTGAAACTTCTCCCCCGTGGGGGTTTGATTTTTGCAAAGTTCTTTTTAGCTGATCTCTACTCCATGCAAGGAACATGCCTGCCAAATTTTAAGTCTATAGTTTTACTACTTCAAAAACAGGAACATTTACCTATAATGGCACTTAATCCCTGCACTGCCCCTAAACCCATTTTGTCGCAAATCACTACTCCATGCATGAAATCAGCTTAAATTTCAAGACTGTATGTCTAGTTTAAAATTGGAAATAATTATCTATAACGCCCCTTAATCCCCCACAACTCCACTTGGGCATCTATTGGA
The DNA here is from genome assembly GCA_019973955.1 of Trichonephila inaurata madagascariensis. NCBI lineage: Eukaryota > Metazoa > Arthropoda > Arachnida > Araneae > Nephilidae > Trichonephila > Trichonephila inaurata. Next base: position 140,010 of record BMAV01024666.1, on the reverse strand, counting down.
ACACAGTTTTACTAACTCAGAAACCTTCACAGGCATGTGTCCAACCATTCCCCAAAGTTCCATCACAATCGGATGAACAGCTTAGGAAGGCATAAGAGACATACAAACAAACATTCATTTTTATTTTTGTTATTCACGAAAAAAATAATTGAAATTTTATTACAAATATCCTTTTTAAAAAAACACCAGCCTAATTATCTAATTATTTTGCTAATTAATTTTGAATAAATAATTTGTAATTTAATGGTAATTGTTGTATTACTCACTCTTCTTCGCACCATATTTGCTAAATAAACACTTTTTAACTCATGACAATATTATTTCATCATTTCACTGAAACAGGTTAAGGATTTGATCAAATCACTTTCCTTAGGGAAATCACCTAACAGAGTTCTTATTTTAACATCTTCCATGAATTGATCATCTCCCTCAGGGATTTGATGAAATCCCTAAATTCATCATTTCCCTGCGACACATATACAGGCTGAATGAAAAATCTTGCCCTGATTATAAAAATTCATTATAAAATAACTGCTTTACATAACAATGTACCTTACATATCACTGGATTGATAAGATTTAGTAGTTTTGCACAATAGATGACAGAAGTGCTCACTCTCACAAGAATGACCCCGGGAAATATTTCTTATGGTTGACAGCATTTTCAGCCGAAATGGCTTTGATTCAAGAGAAAGTCCAATAAGTACTTTGGTTTTACAAAGCGAATTTGCCTATAAATGTTCAGTGTAAATTTCATCATTGTCATGTACCCAATCCTGATGCAAAATCAATAAAGTGATAGTATCAAATTAAAAAAAACAAACACATTAACCCTTTTGAGACGAAGGACGCAAACGCTTGCGTACCACCAGGGCTAGAGGTTTCCGTTGCGAGTGTCAATTACAGACCGGAGGGTTTTGTCTAGTTAAGACTAAATCCATAAAAATACCGAAATATAAACTCGTTCAATATTTTTCTGTATATTATACGAACGGCATATGTTTTATACATTTCGTACTAATATACTTTATTTACTTCAGCCACTTTATGTTTAAGTACAAGTTTTTAAACATTTTATTGTCAGCATTTGTAAAAGTTGACCTTGTAAAAAAGTAAGAAAGAAAAGGAAAGTTTTGTCTACTAAATCTAATTATCCCCTAAAAACTAGACTGCGATCCCAAATCAAATGCTTCAGCAAAAATAAACCTCTCATCTTCACTATAAACAAAAACCAAATGTTCATTTCAAAAGCAGTCGTAAAGCACTCAATTCAAAAACATTCCCTTCCCCTTATGTTTATAAAACAAAAACCACGTGTATGCGAGTAATATTTCTCTCATTTTGAGTAGAAGGTCAGATCTCCATGTATTTCAAATCTTGTGGACATAGAATGCCATCTATTGCCAAAAGACTGAGCTTACAAAATGTTCCGGTGCCTGGCTCACCGGTGAGACATTTGGAAAAGAAACACGGTGGCTCACCCGCGAGTCATTTTGCCTCTGACTGTGTTTTGTGCTGAAACACATTTGGGATGTTCGTCCCGAAGAGGTTAATGATCAATTGGCAGGAGCTAGAATGACCAACTAGATAGTCAAAGAGTTACCAAGGTGTCACACGTTACAATTTACAGAGGTAAAATGTATAAAAAAAATTCACAACATTACTAATTTTATATCCGTCTAGTTATAATAGTTTGAGCACAATAAATATTTATAATCATGGCAGGACTTTTGGTTCATCCTATATATTCTCAATGAAATATAGGGGGGTAGGGGTGGGAAATCATATATAAAGTATTTTGATATATTAAATATTATGGCAAGAATTTAAATACTCAAATACCGAAATTTTAATTATCAAATAGTGGATGGATAATATATATGATGAAATTCATTAGATTTAGTGTGAATAAAAGCATTGTTAAATCAAAAAGTTTCATTTGATTCACAGAATTTTTCATAAATATATTTAATTTACAAACAAATTATAAGCATTGGTTAAAAATAACTTACCATCTAGAAAAGTATTGGATTGAATAAATAGTTTTCTTGGTTTTTTTCGAGCCATAACAATGTCTCTGTAGTTAAGGAATGGATTTTTTCCATCAGATGTAACAGCTGAATATTTATCGTACATTGCCTTAGCTGATGCAATGTCTGCAGTTGATCTGTACAGCTAGTTTTTGATTGAGAAAAAATAATTTTAGAAATGTTTAAATGTTATTTTCAAAGTTCTACACTTAACTTTAAGTTTTAATAAAATTTAGCTTTAATGATTTGGGCAAATAAAATTAGTATAGCAGTAAAGCAATCAATTTTATAGCTTTAAAATAGTAAACTCACATTTATGTACAGAGTAACTAATATCAAAACATAAGAAAAGTTATAGAATACAAAGAAATTATTTACATGCTATTTATCATGAATTTCTTACTTGTAGTTTTCCAAGGAACTTTCCAATTGCTGGTTTTCCAACACTTATAATTTTAGTACGATCCACAGTGAGCAAAAGATTAGGAGTTCCATCAGCATCTTCAGTCTTCTCTACTTTCACAAAATCCTGCCCACATTCTAAAAGAACTTGAAGTATTACATAGCGAGCTTGTGAATGAGCCTGAAATAAATAACTTATTACAATTTTTCAAACATTTTGAAAAATAAACAGATATTGTTTCCAAACATAAGTAAAAGTAACACCTCTTAAAAAAGGTATTTATGGATTTTAGCAAACAGAGTAAAATTGTCAATAACATAAAATATAGAAATGAAGACGTTAAAATTTGGTTTAGGTTAAATTTAAAAAAAATCATTATTTTAGTCTTTATAGTTTTGTTTAAATAGACTAAACATATTAAACTTAATTTAATAATATTGAAACAAATTTTAAAGTAATAATTTAAAGGAAAAGAATTATTAATATTTCTGGAAGCATAAACATGTTTCCAGTGATACAGAGTACATTGATATATTCATAAAATCCCCATCTAGTCAATGTGCTTAAGTGAATCACTCTAAAGACAGAAATTACATTTTTCTTATATTTTTTTATCGCCTATTCTAAAATATGGGCAGCTAAAATGTGGGTTCATATTCTACATGATTCCTTTGAGTTTCAAAAATCAACTTCTCTCCTAGAGCATTCATCTGTAACTTCCTATTAGGCATGCTGCACAAAGAACAATTCATTTTATTTACTTTACAGTTACAATTTGCTTAAAAAGGTTGGGCACCTGGTCTCTAAAAAGTACTAAGCTATTAACAAAGGAAGTGTTACATAAACACCAAATTCATGTCTATTATAAGGGTGAGCAATTTCATAAATGCACACAGTGTGAGAAATCTGACATAATTGGACCCTCATTTACTTTTAAAAATTTAATTTAGCAGACCATAATTTTACAAAGGTTGAGTGAGAAACATTACAGTAGCATTTGATAATTTTATAATATTTTGATCATCTTTTTACCAATAACCAATTATTAAAAAATATTTTCAGTACTATTCAACTTCATTCTGATTTCAATTAAAAATTTTATCTCAGGACTAAAATTTAGCATCACATTAAGATATAATGATAATACTACATTTGTAACTGTGATTGAAATAAAAAAAAAATAGGGTGTAAATATATATTATAAAATTATATACATCTTTTAGAGAACATATTTGACATGGAATAATAATATTTTTGTATAAAAACAAATCTACTTTGAAAGGATTATTAGCTTTAAAAAATCAGGAAGAACAAACCGACTATTGTAAAACTGGGACATTTTAGTTTTTAAAATATTTTCTTGAAGAGCAATATTCATACTGTTGGATTCATTCAGTTTGTTACAACAAAAGATAATTGTTAACAAAACTGTATCATCTACCTTATTTTTCAATAAAATGCTCTTTAAAAATATATAAAAAATATTTAATGAATAGATAAATACAGAGGTTAACATTTTAGTTACTGAAAACATAATTTTTTCTCTATTCCTTGAAGTGTTAGTGAAATGTTGCTTTTAATTTAGCTAAGCAAATTAAAATTATTAATTTTACCTGAAGCCAAGATTCAGTTTTTGGATTATACATTTGCAATCCCTCAATTCCACTAAGAATCATGCCTAGCCATACTGTATATATGATAGTTTCTGCTTCAGCACCTTCATAACCAAAAATTCTAAGAGAAAAATAAAATCAATAAGCAAGGTCAAACCTAAAACTGAATTTTAAAGATGAATATTATGACTAAGAAATATAATGAGTAAATAATTTAGATATGATAATAAAGGAAAAAAAATCTTAATTGCTCTCTGATCTTTTTAAACTAACAAAAATATGTTATTGATGGCAATCAAAATGCAATAGTATTACCCCTTAGATGAAAGACATGCAAAAAGTAATAAATACGTAAATTTAAAAAATTGTGTGCAATTGGTTGACAATATCCTTATAAGGCTTCATTGTTATTCCCTCTTCTTAATCATGATAGAGGCTCAACAGTTTGGCAGCTTTTCAATTTCACCTACGACATCTTCGTTTATCTGTTGAATGATTGGGGTAATGGTAGACAAATTGGCCAGGGATGAAAATGGCATCATCTCACAGGTGCTTTCAGCTTTGAGAATAAGTCAGTCCTGCAGACTCACATCAGGAATGTAAAGTGCATGAGGTAACACTTCACAATCTCATCAGAGTAGCTGTTCAGTTACAATGTAAGCAATGTGTGGGTGAATAGTCATGGAGAATGGTTCAGCTTCAAACAATTGATATTGGGTTTTGAGCATTTACATGCTCGAACTTTGAAGAGAAGTACAATAGTATAGCCCCAATACATTTTGCCCAAATGGAATACACTGTAATGATTATGCTATGGTGATTGTAAGAAAAGATCATCATTTATTTGACAAGTGAGAAAGTTTGAAGAAATCTTTTGAGTTAAGGGGAAGATAAAGCTCTCCCCCTGGCTGTGATTTAAAGTATCTAAGCCCACACTTTGTCAATAGCGACTTTTTTCAAGCAAGAAAGCTTTATCTCCGATATCAAATCTGTGTTTCAGCAATCAAGGACCCACATCAGTGCCCTTTTTTTCTTTCAAATAATTTTTCCAAATACCTGGAAATGGATATGATTGATATTACTGTTGCTTCTGAAATTTCCACACAAGTTGCATGTCAATCTTTTTCAAAGAATTAGCCACAAGTTTAACATTTTGTTCATCGTTTGAGGTTAACAGGCATCCTGATCTTGCATAACTGTTAATACTCCTAGAACCATCACCAAAGCAATGAGCAACTGTATTGCAATCGATTAACTTTCCACACCCAAAAAAGCATAGTGGATTTCACTTGAGTTTTGGAAGCACAATTTTTTAATCTTAATGAATCTTTGATTTTCAACATTGATAGTAACCAAGACCTTATTTGTAACTGCATCATAAAATGTATATATTTTCTCTTTCAAAGCTGTTATGGGAGTTCAAGTCTTAATTGTTTTAACTTTTTTGTAACTATTCAGTTCTGAGCTTCTTACATAACCCCCTAGGGGTAGGCATTCCACAATTGTTGATTTACAATATTTACATCATTACAATTTTATCAAATGAATTCTGAACTAACTATGATATTGTTTTCAGGAAAATTGGAATAAAAGTAAGCATATTTTACTTTAAAATTTCAGGAACATCAGCTAGGTACAAGGCCACACATTCTGCACGACATTCTTCATAGGAAGACCCCACTGCACCAAATACAGAACTATAAGTTTCCCCATCTTCATACCAACTGGTCACCTAATACAAAAGATAAATTATATCTAAAAAGTATTTCAACATGATCTTAATGAAAAGAGTTATTTATAGTACATTATTTGAAAGTATTTTTACCAATTTGTTGGTTTCAAAATTAAGTACATTCTGGGCATCGAAATTTAAACTACCATCCTTTTCTTTCTTGAAAAGTTTTCCACTACCATGTCCTAAGAGTTCATGAAGACCCACATTCACTTCAAAGGCAAGATTAACATATTGGAGAATAATATCCTAAAATAGAATGCAAATATTTTAATTAAAATTAATATCGTAAAAATAAGTATTTTGCACTTCACATCATATTTAAAACCAAATTAATCTTAAGTCTTTTAAGATAAGAAGTTTCATTTAATCAAACAATAATAAAACACAAAATTTTTGTTTACAACAGCAACTAATATAAAAATTTTATTAATTCATATAAAAAAATTGAGGAACATTTAATTCAAATTCTCACTAAAAACATTCCTACAGCACATGTGCATACACACATACAACTGGAAATGGGAGAAAAACTTGTTTGTTTTATTAAAAAGTGGAGATAAAAATAGCATACTTGATCTTCTTTGCTCAAATAGTTAGGAGGCTCAGTAGGTTTAACAGACAATACATTCCCTAATGAAACATTCTTAAAACCATCATTTTCTTTGATTTCGTTATCTAAAAATAAATACCACACAGAGAAAATAAAGCATTAATTTGAAATTACCAATTTCTATATGAATATAAATGCAGTTATGTATACTTTATTATTATTTTATAACAGACTCAATATCCTTATATCAATCTGCTCAATACTTTTGAATGACTGAACATTTTTAATAATTTATTAAAGAAAAAAATTTAGTTTAACACTTACAAAGCTTCACTCAATTTTTTTTTAAAAAAAAAAACATTCCATTCATTTGTTTATAACTATTTAATACATAAAATCAAACTAATTTTTTTCAACATAAAATCATTGAAAAACTGAAAAGCAGACATACAATTAAAAAAAAATTATTGAAACATATATTAGCAATTGCCAAAGAAAAAGTTTAAACATAAGATTAAAAAGAAAATGGCAATAAGTAAATTTTATTGAGAATTATAATCACCTATATATAAAAATAAATTTTATATGCAAATGTGAAAAAAAATGTGGTTATTCAACTGTATGTAACGAATGCAGTATCGAAGTGTCTAAGAAAATAACTTTTACGACACATTCGCATATAAACAAATCCTATAGTACATATTTACAAGCAATACAAAAGATACACCTGTTCTAGAACTAAGTTTAAAACAATCCTGTTTAAAAAAAAAAAGTCTTATAACACACTGGTGTAGAAAAAATTTATCAAAAATCAGAATTAGTGTATATAAGATAATATGTTAATAATAACTATACAACTTTTGATTAAAGAAAGATACTCACAATTAGGAATGCAAATTCCAGCAGGTATTCCACTACCAGCAAAACTAAGGACATCCAATGAAGTAAAATCAGGACGTAAAAATTTGTTTTTTTCATAAGCACTAGGCCATGGCAGAAGAGGCAAGAAACTTTCAGCCGAGTCAACAAGATTAGTGAATTTAGCACTCATTTTTTTATTAACCATTGCCACAAACCCTAGGAAAAAATGGTGAAATTAAAGAAACATTTATATTTTTGTATCAATGACTATATAAAGTCTCGTTAAAATAAAATGAAATATTTTAAAAGAAAAGATAAATTAAATAGAATCTTATAGAAAAAAGACATTTTTTGTGTATTGAATGAAAGAAAACGTATCTAAAATAAACCACAAGACCAATAATTTTAAATAGTGAACGTTTATTCATAAATTATAATCAGATTGTATCAGCAGATTATCAAAAAAAATTAATTGCTACTTTCATTTGAGTGACAAAGAAATATAACACTTCAAAAATTAATTTCATGGTGGCAAAAAAATAGTTCAAAGATAGTAAAAAGAAATTTAATCATCCAGTATGGAAGCATTTTCTAAATTTTTTAACAGTTTCGATTTGAATATCAGGGGTGGGGATAAAATGTTAATGAATAATCAGAAGCTACTGATTTTTAATGAAGTTAATTTAAGGGAAACATTTCTCATCACAGCATAAAAGATTATACAATTTATAAAAATAAATAAATAATATTTGAATGGACCCATACAAATAAAAAAATATATAAATTCACATTTTAAGAATATAACTTTTAAAAATTTTTAAAGAAACAAAATTGTCTCATTTCTATGACACCTGAATAAAACTAAACTGAAGTGATAATTAATTACTTAAAGTAATTGAATGAAAAAATTCAAAATTTGTCATTGAAATTATTTTTAATATGTGATTATAATTATTTATTTCAGTTGCAAGGATTTTTGAAAAAAATAGTATTAAATAATAGAAATACAACTTAAAGTAAAGAAAAATTTATATACCAGGCAAAATTTAAAAACAATACCTTCAAATTCAGCTTTCATTCCAGCAGGATCTCTATAGTTCTCAATGAATCCAATGTAACTGCATAAATTGAAAAAATAATAAAATGTTAGATTTTATACCATGAATTGGAAACTGTAACCTTATATTTAACCCTAAAGAAAAGATCTGATTGAAAGACCTTTGTTTTTAAAACCCCAGTTAAAAGTATTGAGTAAAAATAAAAGCTAGAAAAACAATCAAAGAGCTGTTTTATCTAAGAATAACAATTAATAATTATAAAAGGATCTAATACTTCTATATAAATAATAGAACTAAAACTTTCATTAGATTTTTTCAAAATATGACATAAGTGCCTTCGTTTTGAAGATATCAAAATATAAGTAATAAGGAGAAAATTATTCAAAATTAATACAAAATTTAAGCTTTTGGTAGTTAAACCATTCTTGACAGTTAAATACATACCTCAAAAATCTTATAATTACAATTTGTCACTTTTTAAAAAGAAGGGAACACTCTCAATTTATACCAAAAACAAATAAATAAAATTTTACTATACTTTCTTCTGTATACAAATATTTGTAAATAGAAAATTTTAAAAGTTATTTCCATGCATTTAGCAACAATTTCAAAGAAAACATTTGCTTAACAATATACATATTACAAAAAAAAAAGTATATGTTTATTTTTTAACTATATTTTAGGCCTCTATTTATAAAAAAAATTTCGAACATTTTTATATGCATTTCAACTTGCAAAGAATAAAAACAACCTTATTCAAGCTAAATTAAGGAGCTAACATACTATAAATTTTTAAAATTTTCATTAGTTCATAATCATTTTTACTTAAATTTATTATCATTTTCACGATACAAGTAAAAAATTCTCTCTCTCTCTCTCACACACACACACACATTACACTCTTCTATTTATATTTAAGAAACCTCAAAGATTACTGAGCCATTAAAATACTGAGTGCATCTTCAACTGAAACACATACAAAATAAACAATTTAAACTAGTAATGAAAACTTTATATTTTAAAAACATTTTTCTCCTTTATTTATTTAATTTTTAGAGCATTTGCATATTATTCTGCTCAATATTCTCTATAATTTGAAAAAAAATTACGTAAACGGACCTAAAATATTGAGTTTTAGTCATAAATATATATCCCTGACAGCAAAATCAACTTAAAATTACCTTTCTACAACTGGTCCCTTATCTTTGACCCAAAATCGAGATCCATCTTTATGTGCATCAAGTGAGCCTGTTCTGAAACTGTGTATATATTTTTCAATCATCTTTATCTCATTCTCATTAGCTGCATATTTCTATAAAATATTTGTGAAGATTTATTAATTGATTTTAAAGGGGAAAAATTCAATAGGAAAATATTATACAGAGTTAAATGAGGAAAAAGTAAAAACATAAAAACAAAAGTTTGATAAAAACATGCCTTGGATATTATTATTCAACATCCTTTCATAAAATTTCACACACACAAATATATGGTATATTACAAACCTTTTAAAAAGTCAAACTTCATTAAAATGGGTTAAAAACTATAAATTTCAAAAATAGAAAAATCATTGAAGACATGTTATTGTTTATGTTTCAATAGAAAATCAAAGAAATCCCATTCCGACTTTATTGCAAATGAGTATCAAACATTGATACCAATTAACTCTAGATATAGAAACAATAAATTCTATTGTTGATAACTCTGACATTAAATAAAGAATTCATTTAATCAATTTTATAGGTAATCATTACTGTACATTCTGGCACAATATATGCACCCCTTTTTTTATGAAGAAACCCGAAATGTGCACTGCTGTTATGTTTTGAAGTTATTTATTTGAGGTACTATTCCAGACTTTTGAAAAGGCACTATTCTTTTAGAACTGAAACCCTAAACGTTCATATAAAGTATGTTATTTCTTTTAAACCAACAGCATTTTTTTAAAACAACAGCAAATATGGAAGTCTAATTTCCTTTTAAGCTTTTTTATACCCAGCAAATAACATGTACCCATAAATTTCGATCTTGCTTTCTGTGTTAAAAGTGCCCATTATATGACAGATTATACAATATTTTAAGAAAAGTTTGCATGTTAAATAGGCATAAAAATCATCATGGTTGATTTGTCGAATCGTCCGCCTCTCGCGCCAAGTGTTTTCTCGCCAAATCTGGTAACACTTCTGAATTTGTTTTCTAGTGAAGGAGAAATCGGTTTTTTGGCGAAATTTGGCGCATGCGTAATTCGTTTTTTTTAATTGTAACAGTTTAATTTTAACCAACAATATTTTCTTGCGCATTGGCAGAAAGCTTCTATTACTTTAAAAACTAATGATTCTTAATTTCTGCACATGAGCAGCTTTTTTATAACGGCCGTTAATGAGGAAACATTAATTTCTTTTGCTCCGGTTGGGTCAGCTGTCTTCTTTCGGCTTCGTTTTGGGAATTACTTTTACAGGTAATAGTTTTTATTTCTTTCTCCACATAAATTTCAAAAGATTTCCATGATGTCCAGCGATGCTGTTAGGATGAATTTGAATGAATGCATGCAAAAGTATGATGAGTATTCTGAAAGGTTTTTGCCTTGTTGCCTGTGTTTGGAAATAAAGCGGTGTTAGAATGGTGCATGAAAGAAGGTTTGATTGCTTCTTCATACGTTTGCCCGAAATGTGGGAAACCTATGGAATTGAGAGAAAGAACAGGCAAAAAATTGAATAATGGTTTTGAATGGCTGTCCAGAAATCGGTCCAGTGTGAAAGAGGAGAATCATCATGTTTCTCGGAGTGTAAGGAAAGGGTCTTGGTTTGAATTGAGTAACATGGATATGTGTACCGTTTTGTTCGTGATGCGTAAATGGTTTGGAAGGTGCCCTGAGAAATATGCAGTCGCAGAATTGGGTGTTGGTTCACACATGGCTGTTGATTGGTATAATTTCTGTAGGGAAGTATGCATACATGTTTTAATTAGAGTAGTTGCAAGATTGGAGGAGTGGATGCGATTGTTGAGGTGGATGAGAGTAAATTTGGGAAGATGAAATATGGTAAAGGAAGACCCGTGAAAGGAAAATGGGTGTTTGGAGGTACTGAAAGGAATTCGAACAAATGTTTTTTCAGAATTGTACCATGTTGAACGAAAGAATGTTTGCTTGCTGCCATTAAAGAATGGGTGTTGCCTGGTACCACAATCATTTCGGACTGTTGGGCTTCCTACAATTGCTTGGAAGATGAAGGTTTTCAGCATTTGAAGGTAAACCACAGTCTGACGTTTGTGTATCCGGTAACAGGTGTGCATACTAACAGCATTGAGGGCTTGTGGAGTGGAATCAATTGTTTCCTTGGAAATACGACTCATTGCACCAAGGACATGTTTGATTTGTATCTGCATGAGTTTAAGTGGCGAAGGTAAAATTCCCATTCCGTTGAGAACGAAGTCTTCAAAAGTTTCTAAGCAGATGTGGCGAGTGTTTTCCCCCTTTGCTACAGGACGTCCCACCGGAGCACGAAATAATTGTTAGCACTACTTACCCTAAATATTCTAATCTTCGGCCATAATATATTTTTCTTTCTCTGATATACATATTTGTCTTAATTTACTTTAGCATTTTTTAATTAATTTTAACATTAAAAGGATATTTCGTTTTGCCGCCGATAAGCAGTGTTTAAAAATCGTTTTCAGTTATGCAAAGTATTTTCATTCAAATATCGGGAGGAATGACATCATACGCTGATGATGTCATTCTTACGTTGGCTGAACAGGTGTTTTTAGAAAAGTTCAAATAACTCACTTTCTTTTTTTTCCCGACAGGAATAGTATCGGAGCTGCTTCGTAAAACTTGAATTGTATCAGAAAGGGAAAGGATAAATAATTATTTTTTGTTTTTCTTTTAAGAATTAAAGAGCTACCATAATTTCTTTTTTATATAAATGACTTTTTCTTTTTAATATTACAATTTGATTTAATTATTTTTATCGTTTATCTGAAATAAAAAGAGTTTATTTCTTAATGACGTTTGTTCTTTTTTGACTACTTATTGTGCAATGTGAATGACATGTGTTTTTCTTTTTTAGCCATCTCTTATTTCAGCAAACGCTGCCTTTCCATAAATACTCTGCTAAATGCAACTCCAAAACACAACACGCAAAAACGCGCCAAATTGGCGATTTTTCAAAATTTGGTGGAAAGGTGGCCGATTTGACAATTTCACCAAAATAATTTTTTAAAGAAAATTTATAAAATTATTTCATCACAAAAAAGAGACAAAGGCATAGCTTTTAAAAAAAAATACAATAAATATGCTTACCTTAGCAATTAATAGATATTTATTTACAATAGCCAAGAGTTTGCTGTAATCCCCTCGAGAAACAATAAACTTATTTCCATTTATACTATATTCACCAAGAATGTTCTTATCTTCTTCATCAGCTGTAAATATGTAACGTTACTTTTATGAAATGAATTAATTTTTCAAGTATAACAAGTTAAATTAAAATTGAGATTCAACTTGAAAAGTATTTATAAGCTCTTTATGGAAAAATCAACAAACATTAATTTTAAAATTACGATGATACATGATTACAAGAAAAGTAAGATACTAATATATTAATTAATTCCAGCATTTTATTTTCATGAATGTCATTAAAGTGAGAAATAATGTCTATCTTTTTAAGCAACTATACAGATTTATATATTTCAATACTTTTAAAGCATACTTTAGTTTAGAATTCTAGTAATAACAATACATATTTATACATTAAATTTAGAGGAAACTGGTAAAAATTATGCCTGTATTACAACATTAAATCAGACAAATAAAATTTAAATTTCTTATTTAAATTATATGAATGGAATAAAATGTGTTATATTTCAAGAATAATAATCTTATATTGTGATAATGTCAATAACTATTGAAAAACCAATGGTAATTTTTCACTTTTTCAGGTTGTTGTAAAACAGAAATAATGGCTTTACTTTTTCAAAAAAAAAAAAAACATCCTATATAAAATACAATATTATTTAAAACATTTAATATTACAAATTATAAACACATAAGAAGTTTAATGTATTTAGGGCATTTTTTAAAAAAAGGGGCATTTTTTTTTTCAAAATAACAATTTTGCATTTTGTATAGTTAGAAGATTAAATGATAATATTATAGATAAAAAAACACACTTAAACATTTCAAGAGAAATTCTTATTATGCTTCTTATTTAAATGTTTTAAATAAACTATTATATTTATATATATATGCTGGCATTAAAGTGTAAAATCTGTTATTTCATAGAATAACTGGGTATTTCATGAAGTAATTGGACACACGTCTGTTAAAGTATATAAAATTATTTAATTCTAAGATTTAACCAAGTATTCTATAGAATAACAATTACTTGATCATTAAAGTAAAGAAATATGGCACTTGTAAGTTCTTCGAACTGGCTCTAGCTGCAATTGGCGGAATAAAACAATAGTTCTCTAGATCTCAGTGAGTGAGAGTGTGATGCATTGATCTCAGTGAGCGATATGTGGGCCAAAATTAATTCTCATTGAAGAAGTTCCGAATATTGACAAAACGCTTAGATCTCTTGCAACAGTTCAGAGTTGCAGCTTTGAACAACGATTTAAAAAGTGCTTGCATAAAAAAATATATAATAGTAAAAAGTGTGCTTGCTTCAAAAGTAATATGCAATGCAATTTAAAGTGTTGTCAGCACAATCCTTGCTTTAATAAATAATGAAAAGTAAAATAAAGGCATTTCATAAAATTTAAATTAATATTATTTTACATTTTTGTTTGAAAAAATTTACAGAATGTTTTTATGAAATAACAATTTTTCTTCCCAGTATGTTTTTTTTTTGATAATATTTAAATTCAACTATTTTTTGCAACATATTCTTTTTTCCCTTTTCTGTTTAACTAAGGTTAGCAATATGAGCAATAATAAATTATATCATCTGGTTTTTCCTTATTTATGAATTAATCATCCGCAACAGGGATAAAATGTATTTTTGAGAGATTTTTAGCTATTTATGGTCCTTTAATTTATAAAATAACTTTGGAATTTTGTTTATTTTCACTTTAACAGTCTATCATTAGCTATTTCATAGAAAAATTAGTTGTTTTATTGATTAACTAGGTATGAAATTTTTCATCTATTATACACTTTAAATGACTTGCCTAATTGTTTCACGAAATACCTAGTTATTCTATGAAACAACTGAATTATACACTTTAACGGTAACATATAAATAATGGATAACCAAAATTAATTTTAATTCCTTTTAAAGAAGCATAGGAACTTCCATAATAAGATTACTTGTTATCAGACAAAACTGGGCACCTTACTAGCATTTTTTAGCATAAATAAATCACACTTATAAATGAAGAATTCTTAATTAAAGTATTTAATGTCTGAAGAATGAAATTCTAAACTTACCTGCTTCTAATATCGAAGCTAGGCGTATTTCATAAACAGTTCCACCAGTTTCATCAACCCTTTTGAATAACCTTGTATTCCAGGCTTCAATGTTCTAGAAAAATAAAAAATTAAGAGAGAGAAATACAAATCTATAGAGAACTGTGAATAAAACATTTTAATATAACCACTCTGTTTTAAAAGTGTGTGTATTTTCCAAAGAAAGTTTATTACAATTAAAGTATATTAGGTAAAATTAAATCATATTTTCTTGGTAACTTTTGGAATTATTATATAAAAATGAATGAATAATAATTTTTTAATGGCATTTCTACTTTGATTGTTTATTAACATCACTCTTTAAAACAAAAAACAAGTAAGCTACCCTCTTCCAACTGTTTACACTATGCTAACATAAAGAACACAGACTCTTAACAGATTTAATGTGCATTAAACTCTCAATACAGGATTTCTATGGCATCTAGACTAAAATCCACAACTGAGGAAACAACACTGGCCATGAGTTTCTAACCATGACTATTTGATTTATGATAAATGCCTTTTCACTATGGAAAAATTCATACAAATAAAAAAAATCCTTTCATTTCCTATAGCTATATTTTTTTTTCTTTTTCTTGTGAAATAAAACAATTTATTTTCAAAAAATTTTAACACTGAAATTCATAAAATATGATACAAATGCAACAGTTGTATTACAGATGAACTCTTTAACCTCATTAAAGAATGCTTATACATGTATGTTTAATAATCAAAGTATTAATATTAAAAACAGTTTTATTAACTAACTTTTTCTTTCATGAAGTTTTTGACTATTTCATCATCTTCTTTAGAAATATTCTTAGAAAAGTAAGTTGTAACACCCTGAAAAAAATACCAACATATTACATTAATTAAAACAAAACTAAAACATTGAAAATGTCTTTTTTTATAAATACATTTTTACATTTGTTATGCAATAAATTTAGCATTATCATTCAATTCCTTTGTTCCTTTCCTTTTGAAATTATCCTTTGATGCAAAATTTATCACAATCTAAAAGTTTCTCACTGGTCTATTTATATAATAAAAAATTTACCTAAAAAACATTAAGAAATTTATTCAACTTAAATATTAGACCAGCCAATTAACTCTAAACATATTTTTAGAGATAAATTATTCTAAGATTTACACATGACTATATTATGATACTGAAACACATACATGCTTAAAATTTCCACAAAAACACTGAACTTTTTATTCTGTGCTTTTCCACCATGTTTCCTTTACTTTTTGCAAACATATTTCCCCTTCTAAATAAGATATTATATTAAAAAAAATTAACTAATAAAATTGTTTAAAAAAAATCCTACTTCTAATAAGTTTTTTCCTTATTTAAAAATTCCTTTAACTATTTTTTAAAATCAAATTATTGGAGAATTCAAAAGTACATACTGCACTAATTTGTACATAAAAAATCTAGTTTATATAAATAATACCTTAATAAAGATATTTATCAGAGCAAAACAACAATTTTTTAAATGATAAAAAATTTACAAGTTTACTAGAGCATCCCTAAATATTAAAGAATTTAACAAAATATTTATAAAAATTGAATATAACTAAAAAAACAAAACATTTCAATATACACATAAATACAATTTTTATGCACATTATTGATTTAACATATCAAAATTCAGTACATAATATAAATTTATAAGTCGATAAAATATAGTACACAATAAAATTTCCAAATAAATTAGTAATTTAAAAATTCTACTGATTCGTAGAACAGGCAACAAATAAGCCATATCTCACTTGGAATGGAAAACCAAGACGACATTCAATATCCTTTAAAGAATATACAGCTTCCACACAATTCGAGAGTAACTGTTCTGCAGTCTCCTTATTTTCTTTGTAAAATTTGCTATGCCTCACTAGATCTTTAAATTTTTCCTGATGATTGAAATACAATGGAATTAGTACAATTATACTTTTAGAAGCAAACACGAAGTTAAAAATAATTTGAAAGATTAAACTTACTTCTGATACATCAGGAATAAATTTGGAGTCTCCCATTCCCTTGTAATTACCCATATTACTAAAGATACCACATGCATACATAAGAAAGGCCTATAATGTGTAATAAAAAATATTAACAAATGGAAAATCTAATTGACAAAATGAAAACAAAAAAATTTGTATATAATTTTATTAAAATTCATTACTTTAATATTTTTTAAAATGTAATATTCCTCACTTTTAACAAAGTAGTGGCAAAAAGAGCTTGCCAAAATAAATACTAAAATTATGAGCCTTTTAACAACTTTAAAATTATTAACCGCTGTTACTAAACAGATGTTTAAAAATAATTTCATAAAATTTTTCAGTTAAATAGCACTTCTACTTTTTCAGAATTATATCTATAGAAAAGAAATAAATCTAATGAAGCACATCAGTATCAGCAGAAATCCATCCAAAAGAAAGGAAGGGGAAGTTTACATGAGACTTCCAAAGCTCATTTTATTAATTTGTTTAGGATAATGTATTTAAGGCTATAAATTATTCAATTATTTTTAAATTAGGGGGAAAGGCAACATTTTTATAGATTTATTTTTTTCCTCCTTAGACAGAAATTACAGTATGTTAAGCTTAAAAGGCTAAGGTAAAGCCAATTAAACTCGAATAAAATTTTTGTGAGCTGTAAAAACCACAAAATATCTTAATTTTGAAAAGAATAGCAAATAAAAAACAGTTAATTGAACAAACAGCTACTTTAAATATAGTAACTGTTGAATGTCATAATTTGTCAATCATTAAATATATACAGAATTATTCAAGTTAAATTAAGTGAAAAATGACTGAAATTTTTACTAGTACATATTTTTTAAAAGGTGAGCAATAATAAAAAAATATTTAATACCGGCCAAAAATTTGACATTTATTTTAAACAAATCAAAGGTGATCCTTTATTTAACTGAAATTTTGATTTTTAATTATAGCTCGATTTTATGTTTTGCTAAAGGAAAATGCAAAAAACAGGGTTACACTACATCAATAAAAAATATATTAGTTAAAAGATTTTATCCACAGATTTATGCCCTATTAATCAACAGATAATACATGTTGTTATTTCTTATTCCACTTGATTGACAGAAACATCCAGATCAAGTGAATGAACCGGCACATTTTTAAACAACGAAGAACTGTAGCAGGACTTGAGAGCAGTTTGCTCTTATGGCAACCAATACAAGCCAAGATGTGGGGCAGGAACGGCTTGGGTCACATTGCAATTTGAACAAGGAGGATAAACTTTAAGATCAGCCACATGCCATTGAGCTTGAATATGACCACTGTGAAGCCTAGCAAGAGTAGTTTCATCTCGTCTACTGCTTGTCCCAAGCAAAGCGGTACCAGGGCGGTTTCCTTCATACTACTCATGTAAGGGGGCCTACCTTCAACAGAAACTGATATCTTGTTTGACCCAGGTAGCAATTTCTGAAAAAATAAGACAACCACCATGTGTAGAATCTTTATGGCTGCCCTCACAGGCCAAACCGTCTGCAATCTCATTCCCACAGACATTCACATGCAACGGTACCCACTGAAAAAAGATCTTAACGTTGGCACTCAAGCTATTTAATAGTTGGACAATACTCATTGCCATTCTATCACCATGCCTCCACCATCCAGATAGATGCTGAATAGAGCTTCGGCTATCACTCAGTATTCAAATATCTGTATTGACATTCTCAGTAAAGCAAAATTTCAAAGCCTCCTCAATAGCTAAGAGTTCTGCCTGAAATACTGAGCAGCAGTCAGGATTTTTCTTATAGATCCTAATACCATTCCCCCTTTTTGATGAAAATTCCACTACCTAAGACAGCACCTACACCTATGCTGCCATCAGTATAGATTTGTAATGCGTCACACAAGACTTTATGAATAGTCTCCAAAGCATGCTGCCTAAGATACTTTGAATGTTGAGTGCCCTTGTTAGTGTATGATGATACTTCGGTTTTAAAAAAGATCCGTTCATACAATGAAGCAACAACATTCGTATAGTGGGCCAGAGAGACATACTTTACTTCATTGTGCAACCACACAGATAATAAATTTTATAAACATATTATAAATTTTGATGCAATATGAAATATAGACTTACAGTGACTTCATTATCTTGAAAATCACAATCATCTCGAGCTACATTGGCAAGTACTGGTGCAGATTGTGACCGAAAAAGCTTGTGAAGTAAGGTATAAATTAGAGGGCTTTCAAGAGATGTCTAAAACAAAAATAAAATTATGCTGAAGTCAATTAAGCAAAGATAACTTTTTACATATAAATTATAAAAATAATAATTATAAAAATTTGCATTACACTGTTATGCAACATTAAAAGATTAAGATGATGATATTGCTAAGTTTATCCCTGTTTACGAAACAAGTTAGAAGTTTTAATTTCATTTTCTGCTTGATTATTATTGTTCCAAATTAAAAACATAACCATTCTTTTTGATTTTTTTAGACTAAATAATACATCTTCATTTTATTTATAACAAGGATATAATTGATTGTGTTGATTACATTGAACAAGCATTCTTTAGGTTTCATTTCAACAAATCCAAACAAAATTTAAAATTAACAAATTTTATTTTAACTTTTCATTAAAAACTTTTTTTCAAATACATTTTGCAACAAAACTGACTAAAAAAATTAAATATATATATAATATTATATATATTTAATCTATCCTATCCATTATTTTCTATTGGTTTTTGCTCAGTGTTACTTACATAAAAGGGGGGAGGTTGGCTGGCTAAAAAACATGTTCAACCCCACTTTTATATAAATTATTTCATATATTAGCTGTCCCAAGTCAGTAATGTTTATAACACTGCAGCATCCATTTTATAATTTTTAATCTCGATTACTCATATGTCCTTCATCTTCATTGTGTGATTTTCCTACTGTCTATGTGTTTTTCGAATGTTATTGTTTGGATGTTCTCTTGTTTGTAGAGAATTAGCCTATATATATATATATACACACACAGATATTTTAGAGAATGAGGAACTTTAAGGCAGTCTTCATGTAGGAACCAAAATCAAAACATTTCTTCAATTAGAAAAGGGCTCCCAAATAAACATTGTACTCTGATTTTGCTATCCTATAGGCTAGCAGTATATTAGCCATTTTGTTCTGCTATAAAATGATTTTCATACTTTGTCTCTTAACTTAACTCAGTGGCACAACAGCCCATGAGGGCAAAGGCCTACTATGTCCAACTCAGTATATGCGACCTTGGGCCCTGAGGTGCATGAGCAGATGTTCCAGTCAGGTGGTCAGTCTGACTCGAAACCCCCAGTGTTAAGTTTCCAAGAAAGCTTGGATGAAACCCACTAAGTCATGTTCGAGATGAAACCCACTAAGAATCAACCCATTAAAGTCAAACTTGCCCATCCCAGGGTTTGAACCTCAGACCTGTGGTGAAGTGCGATGCAGTAACCATTCATCCACTGGGCTTGTTTAGTCTCATACCATAGCGCTAATTAAATTTCACTTCACACATTAAAGATAAAAATAGCTTATTTGTTAAATGTTTTCAGGTTTTAAAAATGCAGTCCTATAAAGAGATGTATGAATTATTACGTTATACTACTTCCCGAAAATCAAGATCTTTGAATACTCCTTGAAGCCATACCAGAAAGTAAAACCCAAGCATGAATGAATGCAAGATTATTTTCATATGATGACAGTTTTTTACGAAGTCAATTTTGAACAATTCTGAAATGTTTATGACAAATGCATCTCTTAAACAACTTTTGTTTTTCCTTAATTTATTAATCAACTTCAATATTATTAAATCAAGATAAAAATAAGAAATCCATAGCTATTGGAAAATAAAATTAAGCTATATTATAAAATATCTTTCAATAAAGACACAGTTTTAAAGACATACCTGCAGCAAGACAATGAGACCTCCATACCAACAAGCTTTCGACAAATAATGAGAATATAGTTTCTCTTTCTCTGTAAGCTCTTTAAATGCCTCTTCACAATTTAATAACACAATAGGTGTTTTATTAGGATAAATGTAATCAGACATGCTCTAAAAAATGTAAAAAAAAAAGTAAAAAATGTATACATTAATAAATTTTATGCAATAAATTAAACAAGTTAAACAGAGAAGCTAATGTATCAAACCAAATGATCAAAAACATTTGAAAGATAACTTTAATTTTTCTTTCTTTTTTGGTGTGTTTTAAAAATATGTTTTCACTTTAACAGCTAACACAGAGTAGTCTCAATTTAAAATATTGAAATGGGAGAAAAAAATCAACTAATATAAGTCAGTATTCTAGTAGAAAATATATTCCTAAAGGATAGCTATTTTGCATTGAAAACTAAGAGGAATAAAATGGAAACACAGGTAGGGAGATTATATCAAATTGCAGGTATCAAACACTCATGAAAATTATAAGACTGCTTGTTTAAACAAAATATGCATGATTCTTTTAAAACAATACTGGTTTGACAGACATTGAAGCACTTTTAACTCTGGTAATTTCCACCAAAATGGCTGCAACAATACAGAAATTCTCTCTGCGAGAGAATGATGCTTTCTAAGATTTTGTATTACATATTTTGTGTCTTAGATGTGCTTAATATAAATTACCATTTCATTTTGGGTTCATTCAGAATGATACTCAAAAAGTCCTAACACACTCATTTGTTTGCCTAATTTCTGTTGTGTGTGTGTGTTTGATTTAATTTTTTATAGTGAAATTATTTTACTTTCTAAAGCTATTTTTTCATGCTGATTTGAAATCTATTATTAGATTTTGAATGCTGTAAGTATTTTTTATAATACAGTTGACTGAACACAAGATTGTGTAGTATGTACAGTATAACAGAATATTCTATATTAACATATTCTGCATAGTTGTTACATGTTTGAACATCCATATTTTGTGTGGGTCAGCTGTTTGCTTTAATTATGACTCATACATCTTTTCAGCATGGAATAGACCAATTTCAATAGACGTTAAGCTTCAGTTAACTCTCCTTTGTTTAAAGGTTTCTTCCTTTGAAATATCACAACCAATTTTATGCCATTCTCTATCGGATTAAGATCCAAAGACTGACATGGCTAGCATGAGAGAGTTTTGAGAATTATTTTCAAACTACTTCTGGACTACTTTTGCATGGTGACAAGGAGCATTATCAACCTGGAAAAATACATGATTGATCTCCAAAAAGATCTCTCACTACTAATAGCAATTTATTTGGAAATATTTCAATGTAATTTTCAGCTTTCATTGCTCCACTCCTGATGTGAAAGCTTTCAATACCAAAACATGCAACTTCATATTCTCCCTTTTATCACATGTTTTATTGTGGGTTTCAGACAATGAGGGCTGAATTCCTAATGAGCACATCACCTTACAAAGGCACTTCTTTGGTTACCAGAAATACAAAACTGATTTTAATCACTCTACATTACCTTTTCCCAGTCTTTAATAACCCATAATGAATGATTTCTTAACAATGCCAATTGCCTCTAGTGTTGAAAATCGGTTAATAATAGTTTTGGGTGAGCTCTTTAGAGCTTCATAATCTAAGTTTCAGTAATATTCTTCTCACAATTCTTGGGCACTCATCCACATCCAATGTCTAAATTCACTCTTTCAAAATGCATGGTGAATTGTGCTTTCTGTTTAAAAATGAAATCCTGTGTGATACCCTGTCTTTACATAAGTTGCTTTTTTTTGTTGTTCAGACCCTTTCCTGTTTGTTAAAGAATTTGTTTCAAATTATTTTTCAACATTCTCATGACAGTAGAAAGACTATTTCAGAGATGTCACACTCACAGCCTAAAACAAACATTTTTGCAGCCCGGCCAATAAATTGGCACACAATAACATATAATAAAATAACAAATCGACGCAGGGTAAAAATAAGATTAGTGGAATTCGCTAAGCGTTTTTTAATTCTTTCAAATATATTGATCAATTTTTTTTAACATTACAAACATATGGCCCTCAACTTAACATAAAATAAGACTTGTTGCCCACAATATCATACAAGTTTGACGTGCTTGGATTACATGGTGTTTCAATTGCAATTTGGCATATAGGATAACCTTCCTAGTAAAGTATTATTTTGTGCCTTTTATTATCCATGCAGAAATAAATACTAACCCACAACTCCAATATTTTTCACACACAACTGCTTTCAATATACTAAAACATGCAAGCCGTATTCCGGTTTTAACCACTCATCTCTACTGCTTTGACTGGTTGGAATAAGGGAGCATTTCATTGGTTGAAAAACAATCAATCATTATTACAATTGACATAGTGATTGCCTTAACATGGTTTTTTTTTCTCCCCAAGATGAATAAAACTATTTACTTAACAAATTTTACAAAGAGGTTTAAAATCAGTACAAATAAATACATTGAAATCAGTAGCAACAGTTAAAATACGATAGTTTCATCATAAAAAATTAATTCAAACATAAAAATTAGTTCAGGACTTTTTGCCACAACAATAAATCTAGATTTTTTTAACAGCCCCCTCCAATGTTGAGCTTAAGATATTGGGGAAGAAACAAAGCATAAAAAAATGTATGATACAGCTTTAACAAAGAAGTATCCAAAATTATTATTGAATAGTTTTCAGTACTTTATATATTGCAGCATATTGGCGACATTACATGAAATGAAGCGCATGTTGCCAAATCAGCACGAAAAACACATGTGAAATCGGGACTGCCAACTGGGCGAGGCAAGTTATCTTGAACGTTGGCATTATTGCAATAGTATGGAAGTATCGTTTTCTAATCGCAATTGTAAAAATGTAAGGTACTTACTTATTAGTGTCACTGCAGCCAAAATTACACTAAGAGAATTGTTTGTCTTCAAATTAAAAATGCAAGAATCTGTTGTTTTGATTTTGCCATACGCGATGACGCTAATACATAAGTACCGCATGTAAATATTAAAAAAAAATTATTAAAGCTCAAAATATTTATCTTTTATGTTTCACATTGTGTTACTAAAAAATACAAAATAAAAATGTTACATTTCAATACACAACATATACTTAAGGCTCAATCTAGATCTCAAAAGAAGTATAACACACATGACAAAAATGAACAGAATTTGCAATACATTTTTATTTTTTTTGCATGAACAACTACATTTAAATTACATTTTATTTCTCAACTTGTGACACACAAATAAAATGGAATCAAACACACACTCCCCCTTCCCAAAAGCACAGTTTTCTGATACTGATGAGAACCATGAAAATTAAAAACAAAATTATCAATTAACAATTCTGGGCAGACAGTTCTCAATCTCAAGAAATGTCCAAAATCTACAATGACATATGAAAGGTTTTAATTATGTTATTTTAACAAATAAAAAAACTAATTAAAATATAAGCATATGAAATACCCAACAACTATTATTAATGGTGGCTTATCCCATTTTTTAAATAAATTAACATGTTATTAAAAAAAGTTATAAAAAATCAGTTAGATTTTGGTGGAAAATGGCACCATTTATGCGATGCAAATTTATCTACAGTACCAATATTTCTCTACATTTTAGCCTGCACATGTCCTAAATTTTTTATAACTTTTCTCAAAAAATATAAGAAAAATAAGATAACATATAAATAAAGTTATTATGTTTGAGCATGAGGAAAACATTCTTTCATTATTGGCTGCATACTATGGTGTTTGGCGACAGTTAAGATTTGAAAAAAATAGTTGACAGGCTAATATGGAAGCGTAAATTTGAATAATGAAAACAGACTTCCATCCAATTTCATACATAATACTGAAAAAATGATAATTTTCAGAATCACCATTGCAGGCCATAAAGTAGCCAATAATGATACAACCGACGTCAAGCTGAATATTCCCGATTGTAACCTATTACCATCACAATTTTTAAACAAATTGTGGTCTATTCTTGTAAGAAATGTCTTTTTCTTAATACATCAAAAATGGATAAAAAAAAACAATGAGAGTTAGTATTTTTTATGTGTATATTGTCGCCAATAACGCCGACTTGGTGAGATTTGCCCTGGCGAATCAGAAAAGTGCAAAAAAAAAAAATGTTAATTGTAACATTTTTTTAGTGTAATTGTTTGAAAACCCCTTTCTCAGATAATTAAATTAATATATTTTTTCAATTATTAATCTAACCACTTACAACTCAGAAATTAAATACAATAAAACAGAGGGAATGAGCAGATTATAGTTTAACTTAACTCAGTGATGCAACAGCCCATGAGGGCCAGGGCCAACTGTGCCCAACTCAGTATACATGATCTTGGGCCCTGAGGTGCATGAGCAGATGTTCCGGTCAGGTGGTCAGTCTGATGTGAAGGCCCCAGAGTTAAGTTCCCAAGCAAGCTTGGTACTCATTTATCGACCCACTGAAGGGATGAAAGGCTGAGTCAACCTTGCCCACCTGGGGTTTGAACCTCACACCTGTGGTGAGGAAGCACTGCTCTGACCACTCAGCTACTGGGCTTCAATTTTTGTTTAACCAGTTTTAAAATGATCCTCCATAGCTCTAAATTGACAAAAAGCTATGACTAGCTTTACACTTTCACTGAAATTTTTTAAGAAAGGGCCAGTGATAAACAGAATACTTAGCTATGAAGGTAAACAGAATAGAATATCTAGTTTTAAAGAAGAAATACGATGAATTTATAAATTAAATATGTAAACAGTTTAAAGTGTCTTATAAAACCCTCCTAGAACAAATTCTGCAACCTTCCTAAGTATACCGTGTGTGTCTGCAAAAATTTCATTAGATCTCATTTTTTGAAAACATTTGTATAAAAAGTACGTAATTGTATGGGATTTTATCCAATTCTGTTTCTTTGTTCAGACCTTGACATGCACTTTTGACATCAAATAGACATTTTTGATTGATAATGGACTTTTTTTCTTTAGTAAATTAGCATCTTTCTAACCACCAATTTTCCTTAGTCACATGCATGAAAAAACTAAACTAGCATCCCCAATTCAGAATCTAAGCGAAAACAAAATACAACTTAATGTAAAAGCTTCAACAGAAACCTACCCCTTATTTATACTTTTATTCTTTGTCAAAAATAAATTCCTTTGCATTTTTAAATCCAATTTCACTTAATTATTTTAAAAGCATTGCCATCATAAAGTCCTTAGACAAAAACATATAATTAAAATTAAAAGTAATATGTAAATTGGACACACACCTACTGAACAGTTGAGTTTATATAAATAATTTTTTTTAAGATCCTAATAGTCAATACCTAATATTTTTATTTTACAAATTAATTAGAATGAGAAGTAAAAACCACCATTAAGAATTTGTTTTAATAGTTCACAAATATTTTAAATTTGCTAGCTGAAAATGACAAATTTTTTGAGTTTAAGTTTCTTGCATGAGTTCTGATTTTATAAAATAAGAGTTTAATTAAAAGGAAAAATTTGTTATAATATGTAACAGAAAAAAGGAATTAAAACTACCTAAGCAATTTGCAAGACATATTATTAAAATGTCATTTAAAAATCAAATATTCCATTACTACTTCTTCAAGATGTAGGTACTTAAAGTTCGTGGAAAGAAAATTTCCCACTTATAAAATCTTACAATGAATATTTTAAAAATATTTTTAAAAAACGCCATACCTTAATTCCTGAGAAATATTTTTGAGGTAAAACTGAAACTAATTTGATGTCGGAACACTATTTGCCAAAGGTCTATAGCACGCGAATTCGTTTCTTATCTTTTCTAACTTAATCCGAATAATCAGTAAACCACCCAATTTAATCATATGATTCAAAAATTATTTATACACTTTTTCGAAATGATAGTGTAGAAACAGGCGTTGATGGATGATCTTGGATCTGTTATTCCTTTTCAGTGAGAACTTTGTCGAGATTAGTGTACTTAGTGGAATTTGTCAAGAGAAATAATTTATGCCAGTATTTTAAAGTCTACATAAGTAATCTTTTATCGTACAGTATCTGGCAATGAAAATATCAGATGATGGATTTAATGAATTGCCTTAGCAACGGTTGAACAAGCTTGGAGAAATAAAAAAAAAAGTCCCAACGGAATAAGCGTAATAAAGAAGTTTTAATATTTTCACCTTCTGAAATGGATATAAAATTATTTCATTTATAATATATTTTAATCATGATGTAATAACTACTACCATAACAGTATTGCGAGGAAGTTTCAGTTTCGATTTGCAAGTTCGTAAGTTACAAATTGATGATTAACTCATGGAATTTACGCTTCAATTGAAAACTATTCCACAAATCTAATCTTTTTATCTAAATCTTTCAGGGAAAAGAAATAAAAACCCTAAACTACAGGATCAACTACAATTTAATAAAGATATATTTACCTCACTAGATGAAGATTATAAACAATGTTGTAAATTAGGTTCACTAACGAGAATTATTTATTATCTCCTTTTCGCTTCGTGTTCGGTTCCCGGTAGTCTGTGAGCAATTTTCCCGTTTCAGTTCGATTCATTGATAGTGACACATCTAATTATTAGTTAATTTCAATCTGATAACTATTATGACACAAAAATACATATTGAAAACAAAATATTTAAATTATCTAAAATTTAATATTTAAATTAAATTATATCATAATCATGATTAAGAAGTACAACTATTATTTTAATTAATTATTTTGGCAGTAGCACAGTTTAGAGTGACAGAATGGCTGCATTTGCGTATCCAAAATAAAGACAAACATGTAAAAGAAGATAAAGGTACTAATTTCTTATGTCCAAGTGTCTAAATTATGAGGCTGTAGAGAAGATGGCATAAGGAACGTTGTGTTTAACAAGTTCGGGTGCTTGAATGCAACCACGGCTTTCACACAGTGCTAACAAAAGAAAATTGTTTTAAATCTTTCCAGTAGAATATACTTAGTTCGTCTGTCGCCTTAGACTGTGTGTTTGCCAATTTATTGCATCTAAAATGTCTAACAATTCAGAAAACAATCGCGCTTTGGATACCATCGCAGTTCCTTCCACTTCGATAGTTTTTAAAGATAAAAACAATCTAGAAATTCCAAGTGACCAAAATAAGCCGAATTGGATTGATAATAGAGGTAAAATTTCAAAAAACTTTTTTTTAAACTATTTAAATCAAGGACGTTTGATGTTAAAAAGTATTTGATATGTATTTTACTGCTTCAGGTATCGTAATTTTAACAAAATTAATGTAAACTGAAAAATAATTAATAACTGTCTGTCCGATATAATTCTATAATTTTTTTTCAGAAATAGGCAATTTCTTATAATATGGATTTTATACCTTGTTTATTGTTAAGCAAACTGCTCCTGTATTGTAAGATGAAAATTTAGATAGTGGTTATTATGTTTACGATTTTAAATGTTATTATTTGAATATTATAATTTTTATTTTTGTAAAAGACGGCGGAATTTAAAAAGGACCTTGTAAATTTTTGTAATTCGATTATACAATCAAATATGCATGTGCTCAAACATAATTTCCAATATTATATTTACTCATTACTTATATATATGGAAAACTCATATACTCATGGAAAATATTTGAATTATTATAGAGAAATATTGAATTGAATTTAGTATTTGATTTTAGAATTTTTGTTATTGCAACTTCTGACCAGAAATAGATCTAAATTGATTTTATTTAATTGTGATAGTGTGTGTGTTTTCCTATTGATATGATAAATAGCTGGCTGAAATTTGTGTTAAATAATACTTATATTCAAAAACAAAGCTCATGGCAGCTGGGAATTTTTCTTTCAAATAAACTGGTTTTTCAAGATTTTAGACTGAGAAATCATGTGGTTTTCACTATTAGGACTTTCCTGTGTTGCATTTCATAGTTGCAAAACAGATAATCTTATGATATTTAAACTATGAACTGTGTATAATTATAAATCTTTATATTTGGCTGAAAATATTTTGCTTATCCTTTCATGTTTGTGGAATGTTTGTAAAATGCATAATTTTACTCTTTAGATAATCATGTTTACCTAATTATTGTGATAAATTTTATTCAGTCTGGTTTCTTTTATTGTAGTTTTATTCATGTTATTGTTGAAATAAAAATTAAAAGATACAAGATCTCAAGAATGGGAATTTTGTTTTATCATAAGTTCCAGCAATAATTTCAAAAAATTTCATGTGATTGAGCAGTCCAAAAAAATGAGAATATGGTTGATATAGAAAGCCAAAGGGCCATATTATTTTTCCCATGTATAGTAAGAATTTTTGGTATTTACTTACTATCACAACAATGCTAATGTTTAAGATAACTTGCCAAGTTGGCAATTCCAATTTCGCATGTGTCATACGCTGAATTGGCAACCATGTGCTACGTTGCAATATAGTTGTGGTAATATGTAAGTACCAAATTTTTTTACCTGGGATATATTACAAAGATGAAAATAAAGTTATTGTGTTTTTAAAGTAGATGCTCTTTCTTTGAATGCTAATCTAAACTTACTAAGAGTTTTGGAATTGTGAAGAGGAAGCAAGAGTTATAGCAGTCATGAAGTGAAAAAAAAAAGTAATTATTACCTTATTTAAATTTGCTACATATTAATTGAAGCTCATAAAAATAGTCAATTCTAGAGTTATTTTTATTGAGTTGATTTGATTTCATGCACGCACATCAACTTTTCTTTGTTTTTCATGCTGGTGCATTTGCTCTGTAAATAAATCATTACATGCTCTCATGCTTTTAGAAAACATGCCTGATTAAGTGAATTGTGTCTTTGCTTATCAACTTGTAAAGACTTTTCACAAACAATGCTAAATCATACCTGTGTTCTACGAAATGTTCTACCTGTATTTTACTAAAGACTTTTTACCAACAGTGCTAATTGAGCTTGTTAATACAATTTAGGCTTTGAATGTTTATGTAATAACAATAAAATGTGATCTTAAGATGCTTTCTAGAATAAGCATTTTATGTAGTGAATATTTTCAAGAGCCTTCAGCACCTCTCACCTTTTTGGAGATTTTCTCTAGAACTGAACACCA
>BMAV01024666.1:87905-103723 GCA_019973955.1 Trichonephila inaurata madagascariensis | reverse complement strand
ATAGATTTTTATTGTATTTTGTATGAAAAACAATGTAATTAAAAATTGACATTTACATCTATTTTTAAGAATTATTTTGATTAAGTTAGATTTTTTGACAGAAAGAATACTAATGATATATGAGAAAATATTTAAAATCCAGTGGTTTGTTTCAGTGGTATAGAAAATATAAAAAAATCAATATTTGTGAAGTAATTATTTTTACTTGAGTTTTTTAATTGAAATTAATATGGCATTTTGATATGCTTATGTTATTGAAAGTATAATTTCATAGTTTAATTTTTGGCATAAGGCTACTCATCTCTACTGCTTAGCTGTATTAGAAATTTTTTTTTTTTTTAAAGTAGTTCAATTTCCATTGTGCTGGTTTCATGATATTTATTATTAGTTATTATATTTTGTGTTCATTATACATCAAACAGTGTTTTTTTAATGATACAACAGTTTTTTTAATAACTATTTGAAGTATACTTAAGTTTAAAAAAAGTGAAATTAAACATTTAATTTTTTTATTATCTTTTACACTTAAAAATTTGTTCATATTAGCCAAAAGAGTAACTTTTATTTTTAAATAAAATTATACTTGTTGAAATAATTTTTAATTATCATTGAAAATTTTATCACCAAGAAAAGTTTATGTATTACTTTTCTTTTTTAAACAATTGTGTGTTTGTGAATATCTCGAAGTTTGCAGAATTGGCCATTTGATATAACCATCAATGATAGTTTATCTATTTTTTTTCTTTTATTCTAATGATTGTGTATTAATTTATTTATAAGTTAAAGTAGTTTTTGTTAACATTAAATTTAAAAATTGTAAAACTGTGAAAAATATTAGATTCCTCCCATCCTCAAAAAAGTATTAAATTGTAAATGTTGCATCTTTTTTCCTAATTTTGAGTCATATTTAAGACTCAGAAATTAGGAAGTTTTGGGTGTGTTGTACGTCTTGTAATTATAAACATTTTGTCCTCTATTATAAGGAATTCATGAATATTTAACAATTATTATATAAAAACTAGTTTTCCACACTTGCATGAAATCTGGAGGACAATGCCTTAGACTGGAGCTAACTGGTTGATGCTTGAACAAGATTTTTTAAAACAAAAATAAAGTGCATTGGGTCTTAAAGCAAAGAAATAAAAAGCTGTTTATTAAATGTAAAGGAGGACTACAGTATAAGTTGGTTTTCTATAGTTTTGAAGGGATGTTTGATAAATTTGTTTGTGCTTTTAAAAAAGGGCAGGGTGTAAAAATTGCAAAGAAAAGTCTTTTCTTTTCATGTTTTTTTTTTTACTTCATTATTTTCAAGTTGCATAAGAAAGGTGTGTTGGAAAATCTAAGAGTGCATTGTGTGTTTAGCATACATAACTTAATGATAATGAAAAATCATGAAATGAATACTAAATACTGAAAAATCATTAAATGTTTCAATAAGTAAACTTGTGGAATCTTTTTAACTTTCATTTTGCTTTTTTTATTTCTTAATTTTTGGTTTGATGTTGATAAAGTTATTTATATAAACTAATATTGTGTGTGTGTAAGGTTGCATAAGTTATGCCTATGAGTTTAGGTAACATGCAGAAAAAAAACATATATGAATTGAAGTATGCTTTTTTGTCTTAGGAAGGGGTTATATATTCATCTCATTGTGCAATGAGTAATAATTGCATTTAAAAATAATAAGTAAACAAAGGAATTACTTGACATTTTAAAAGAAATATTAAAATGCATGAAATATTCTTACATATTTGATTTCAAATACATTTACATTATTATTTTTTTTAAATGCTGGATTTATTTGGAAGTTTCTATGCACATTTTTATTTAGGTAACACTATAGTCTTGCATATAATAATTACATTAATTCTTCCCTGCAATACTTCTCTCAAAACTTTAATTTTTTAAGCAGTGGTAATAAATTAACTATGTAACTAGGTCTTTAAAAACCTTTATTGGTGAACTTTTAATTCTATGAATTCAAAATTTTAAAATGATTAAGAATCTATACAAATGGGAAATTATCTCAGTTTTTAATACTTAAATGAAAAGGTTATTTAAAAAAAATGCCACTAAAGAAGGCACCCAGAAATTAATTATTAACTTTTTATTAGTTATTTATCATCTATATGTAATTTGTTTTAAATATTTTATTGAATGGTATGTTATTTTAGTTAGAATATAATGAAAATGTTATTCATTTTTTTTTTTTTTTTTTTAAATTTTTATTCTGTACAAAAGTTTTGTTCAAAAGCTGATATTAATGAAACCTTTTCCATACAGAATCGATGGAACTTAGAACAAATGCTAGTACAGATGATTTGCTTTTTCTCGAAAGTGGAAACCAAACACCAGAACAGGTTCACACAAATCTAAATGCCAATAATTCTGCATCTCTGGAAAGCACACAACAAATATCACAGACAACCACTCCTCATACAACTCCATCATCCATTAGAAGAAAATCTCGCAATTCACTTCGATTAAATTTGGATGAAACCACTTGGTCTAAACAAGATGTCACAGCAAAACCACCTGCAACAGCTAAAATAAGACAGAACCTTCAAGCTGGAGTATGTACATTTTAGTCTTATGCTACATTGAATTTTATAATAATATATGAATTGTTAATATTTTTTTTAATTATGTTTGTTTCAGATACAATTATTTGTTTAACCCTCCAAGAGGTCTGCACATAAAATTCTGCCATTCTAGAGATGCTTTTTTTTGCCTTTAAGTAAGATTCTCAAAAGTGGTTGAGCCGTATTTTTAAAAATATCGCTTTTGAGAATCTTACTTGAAGGCAAAAAAATATATGCCATGCATTTTTGAAGCATCTCTAGAATGACAGAATTTTACGTGCGAACCGCTTGAAGGGTTAATGATTGATACAATTTTAACAAAAAAAACAACACTTAAAGCTAAAAATCAAATTTTTTTATAAATAATCTTTAATAACTTTATTGTAGGTAAAATAGTGTATAAGTGACTTAGTTAATGAAAAGCAACATTTTTTCCCTTTATCTATTCATGTTTTTAGAAAAAAAAGTTTATTTAGAAAACTGCAATTAAAATACTCTTATGAAAATATATTTTCGCTATGTACTTAAATTCTGTGCTAGTTTTTTTTTCCCTTTAATTATGTATTTTATTAAAAATTAATCATATGAAACAACTTTTTTCAATTAATATATATTGTTTTCTTTCAGGCTGCCCGTGTATCTGCTGTTGTTCAGAAAGGAAAAACCCCAGAATTTAGGTTTAGACTTATTTTAATATTTTTATTTGGGAGTATTATTGGTTTAGTAACATTTACTTGGTACCTTTATCAAAGACAAATGATGCAGTTAGCTTTTGGAGATAAAATTAGATTTCATGAGACATTACGTATTATACACCTCTTAAAAGCTGATGGACAAGAAATTCTGAAAGTGGATGTTGGGATGCGAATTCCACCAGAGTTAAAGTCATTTGATTGTCAGTTATTGTACCCTGCTAAAGGTCCAAATATTTGCCAAGAATGGAAATATAGAGCTAGGTTACATATAAATTACAGCCATACTGAAGTCATGAGCTGCTATCAAGTTCATTGGGAAAGCTTGTCCCCAACTACAACTTTGAGAGATTGTATAAGCTTAAAAAATGCACATTGGTATGGGATGGGTGAAGTAAAAAATATCTCCTGGCCTTTATCAGGTATAGCTGAAGAGCCTCAACCTTTTGTAACTGGAGATTTAGAACAAAATGATTATGGTGCAATTTTAGAAAGATATTGGTTGTCATCTGAAGGTGTAGCCATTATGGTTGGACCTGATATACCCTTATATGTGAGTTTAAACAAGACTAGAAGAGATCACCTTTGTTTGGAAGCAAAATTTGAAAATTTTCCCTATCATGATAGCAATTCTGATCTCCACTTAGATTACACAATATGTACTGGTTCTGATATGCGGCAAGTACATAAAGGCATGTGGGACAAAGATTTTAAGCGTGCAAATATCACAATGGAATTCTTGGAAGTTCCTATATGGGCAACAGCTCCCAAACTTGAATATTCTCTCACTCAAGAATCTCTTCAGACCTATTCTAATCACATCATGGACCATGGTTTTCCTGCTGGGTTTTTACTAATTGATACAAAATGGCAAGAGGTTGAAGGGGATCTGACCTTCAATCCTCATTTATTTCCTAACCCTCCAGAAATTTTAAGTATTTTGCATAACAAAGGATTTAAAGTTTTATTAGCTGTTCATCCATACATATGTTTAGGAGCTTCTGTTTTTACCAATGCCACTGATGAACATTATTTTGTATCTGATAAAAAACGCCAAGTGCCTCTTTTGACTAGATGGAAGAATGATGTATGTGCTATAGTGGATGTAACTAGGAATACTTCTGAACAATGGTTTTATGACCGCATCATAGATGTGAAGACTAATCATGGTATAGATGGATTTCTTTTTGTTGGAGGACAATCTACATTTCTTCCCCCTTATTATTATTTTTATTCTATGACTGTTAACCCTGATAACTTTTTATCATTGTACCTTAAATTAGCATCACAAACCAGCAATTATCTTGGAGTTTCAGTCGGATTTCAATCTCAACATATATCTGCATTTGTCCGCTTGGCACCACGTACTTCCACATGGGATGCATCAACTGGCTTAAAATCTATTATACCTGCTGTTTTAACTTTGGGATTGTTAGGATACCCTCTTGTTAATCCTGGATCTGTTGGTGGTGATGTTTTTGTTTCACTAAATGCAACCATGCCTGATAAAGAGCTTTATATTCGATGGCTACAACTTGCTGCATTCATGCCTGTTGTCCAGTTATCAGTTCCTCCTGGTGATTATGACCTGGATGTCATAAAAGCTGCAAAATTCATGTTCAAAGTGCGAACTGAGCGTATTTTGCAACCCAAACAATCCAATGAATACATAAAACGGGTGATAAATGAATATCATGAAAATGGTGCTCCAATTGTGAGACCTTTGTGGTGGCTTGCTCCTAAAGACCCTAATGCTCAAGTTATTGACTCACAGTTTGCTGTGGGTAATGATTTAATTGTTGCACCGGTTTTGGAAGAAGGTAAGCGTTCTAGAGATGTTTACCTCCCACCTGGTCGATGGAGAGATGAACTGTTTGGTACTAGTAGGTTGGGAGGTAAATGGATCTATAATTACTCTGTACCCTTAGACAAAGTAGCTTATTTTATAAAAATTGAAGATTAATTTTCTTTACGATTTGTTATCTTGAAGTATAAAATGTTGAGAAGTGTTTTGAACATTATTTTTTTCCTGTTGAGGTGGAAAAATACTTTGCAAGAGAACAAACTTGGAATTATTGTGATTGAAGATATTTTATCATTTATCTGTTTTTGTAAAAATATAAGAAATTTAATGAAAAATATCAGAATTTCTCTTTTTTGGGGAAGAAGGGTTGCTTTTGCCTTATTTAACTGATTTTTTTCCATACACCTCTTGATAAGTATTTTGATATCAAGTATCTTTGAATATCAATTATTATTACAAATTTATTTATAATTAGTTTTATGATAGTTGAAAAACAATTGTTATATTGTATTGGTATAAATTATAATCAACTTATAACTTACAAAGAACTTTAATACATGACATTTTCACCTACAAATGTTATGTAATTTGATTTTATATATTTTGCTTAATATTACAACTTTTTATTTTGCTTAGTAATGTTGTATAGCTTTACAATTACTTATTTCAAAGTATTGCAAGTTATAATCTCATTTTTTTAAAATGTTGGTACGTGTCATGTAATGAGAACATTGAAAAGATGCATTTATGATATTTATACAGTAAGCTAAATTGTATGTGTCATTTTCCTTCATTGTCAAAGAGTAAAATATGTCATTAAAAATTAATCATGTTAGTTATTTGAGTTAAATTTTGGGTGATATTGTTGTGTGCAATTATAAATATATTTTATAAACTGTTATTAAAATTATGTGAAACTGGCATAGAAACTTGTTATTTATATATATATATTTATATAAAGGTGTTTAATTTTTAAATTATTAGTATAGTTTGCAAAAATGATTATGAAAATTCTTGTCCTTAGACTGTAATAGAATTCATGTTGAAAACAAAATCTTAAGTAGGTTCTTCATTGAAATTTTTGTGAATGTAATTAAGTTTCCTTTGTTTTAGTTACACTGATTGTTTTTTATCTTGTTTCTAATTTGTTAATTTAAAAATACATTTTAAATTATGCATCCAGAGATTTTTATCTTTTATTTTACCTTGAAAAGATCTGATACTGCCTATTAAGCTGTTTCTTATGTTATACCCCCCTTTCAAGTTTTGTTGCAGTTAGATGACATTTTTGTATTTCTATATTTTTAACTTCCTAAAAATGCAAGGTATTGTGTTTGCCATCATAAAAATTGAATGTTTAAAGTGTTTATTTTATGAAATTAAAATTTTAAAAAAAGAATTTTTAGTGTTCTATATTGGGAAAAATTGATCATAAATCACATTATAATATTAATTATACAACTGTTTGAAATTAAATCTAATATAACTCCATTTTTTTTTTAAATTGCTATTTTGGATTTTTTTTTTCTTTCCCCCCTCCTTTTAATAAAGGTAACATTTATTTTCCCCTCTGTCTGTAAACATATCGTTTTTGAATTGATATTTTCCCTTGCATAAATTCTTGAAAGCGAAAAGAAATAGGTGATATGCTCTTTTATTAAATGTTTATTTCAAACTGAGTTTTTAAAAAGGGTACTGTATAAATGTTTCATATTATTAACAGAGCATTTTATCTGCTTTTGTAATTTTTACAGTCCTCAAAATTTAAGACAGTTTCCTTTTGCTATTTTCACTAGTTAATTCTCAAACACTGCACTCTGATTAAAAATCTTGATATATTTCAGATGTAAAGTTATTTGATAAGAGTTTTCATTAATAAGTAATTTGCATATTTGTATGAAAACATAAGTATTTATGGCAGTATTTTTAAAAAGTATTATTTTTTTAGCAGAACTTGCGCATTTTTAAATTTAGAAAACTTTAACACATGTTATGAATGGTTTTTATATATATTTCCTGTTAAATGTCAAAAACTACTGTGATAAACTTGCATGATGTTATTTTGTAAATATTGCTATCTTTCGATTCTGTTATGATAATAGTGTAAACACAGTTTGATTCATATATATATAATATGAAAAAGTTATTTTAGTATAATACCTTCATATGAAATAGATTTAGTTAATCTGTGCATTATATATATGATCATATGAATGCATTATATATATATATAATATCCAAAATGATATATATTTTTGCTCATTTTCATGAAGTTTTTATTTAAGATTTTGACCAAGAATTTGTCATAAAAATATTAAATTATTGTAATCTTTCATTCTAACCTAAACACACATAAATATAATTAATCATACCTCATGTTTTCATTCCGGGCAGATATCTGCAAAACAAAGATTTATTTTCAATGGAATTTTTTTATTTTATTACTTGGATTGTATTTCTAAAAGCAGAATCTAAGAAACATTTTTGATAAATTAAAAAATTTTGATTATTATTTCTAAATTTTGTGGTTTTTAAACTTATTAGTCGTTGTAATTTGGGATAATTTTTTTAAAAATTTATCCTGAAATGCTGAAATTCATGATTCAAAAAATTTATTCATGGTTTAATATTGATAACTTTTTACCAATGAATGTTAAGGTTGTATTGAATTGCTCAGTGGCAACTTTTTAGTCATTTTAGGTGTTCAAATATATATACCATAAAATCTGGCATATAACACGCACTTTGAAAATAGAAAATAAGATCAAAATTTATAGGTGTGCATTATACACTGGGTATAAAAATGAAATAAGATGAGCTTTGAAAAAGAATTAACTTCCACATGTATCAAAATACTGTTTATTTAAAAGAAATGACATTTTTCTTGTGAACTTAAAGGATTGTATTTCTAGAAGTATACTATTTTTTCTAAAGCATGGGATAATACCTCAATTAAAGAGCTTCAAAACATAAGAGCATTACATAGGTACATTTCAGGTTTCTTGGTAAAAAAAGGAGATGCACATTATACAGCCTATACCTAAAAATTAGAAAATGTAGCTTGAAACTATAAGTGCATGTTATACGCCAGATTTTATGGTATATATGGTATGGTATAGATTTTATGCATTTATTAAAATTTATTTTTATGATATTGTTAATTATGTATGTAATTTTTTTGAGAGAAAAGTGTAATGTTTAAAACATTAATTTTAAATGTAAATTTTATAATATAAGAAACGTGCCTTTAAGTAATTTTTCGAATATATTTTCTAATCATCTATAGAGATATAATTTTTTTAAAGCGATCAAGCTTTTTCAAAGCAAGGAACCCAAACCATTACATAATAAAAAAATTTATTAGGCATTATTTTGGTTAGTGAACCAAAGTACAATATATAAAATATTTATTGTTATATGATTTGTGCTGCTTGATTTGAGGTAATTGAATTATTTATGGAAAAACAAAAACTTATGCTTAGTTGAAAAGAGACTTTAGAACTTTATAGTATTCTAATTTTTAAAATGTTAATTGTGTTATGTTTTAATTTTTTTTAACTTATAGGAATACTTTTCTGAAGTATAATAACTGAGTTGCTTTTTTTTTTAAATGTGAATAAAAATATTTAATAATGATATTTAGTATTTTACATTTATATTAGTTTTTAGTGATATGTAACTCATTTCTTTTGTGATAATATCTTACCTTGAATACATAACATCTGGTTAAGAAATGTTCTAAAATATATTCAGTATATGTACTTTTTTTACTCCAAACTTTTCTGAAGAGTTCTAATATCTCATACAGATATTTTAAGTAATGAATGCTAAAATTATAATGGTTTTCTTTTATAATATGATTTTATTTGAAATTTATAGTTGTAACTGCTGCTTCAATGTTTTAATGGGTACTTGCGTACTATTGCCACTATGCGAACTTTCAAGATAACTTGCGAAATTAGCAACCATGTGCTTTGTTTCCTATTTTTCTCTTTGTCACCATTCTAAGGCTAATGGTTCATTAATATGGCAAGCTTGAATACCAAAATCTGGGATTTACCAAATTCTTAAAAAATAAAATTCAATAATAATAGAATAATATTTACTTATTTTATTATAAAATTATAATTATGTATTATACTAAAATTATTAAACAAAGTTAATAATAATAAAACTAAATAAAAGTTAGAGTTATTCCTTTTTCATTATTTATTTATAGCTAAATATTTTTTGCATAGTATCTTTTGATTACGTGCATCAGCAGGTTCCACTTTTTGAATTAGTGTGATTTTATTCAGTGTCACCAGTATGGTTGTGATAGTACACAAGTACCATATTAGGTTCTGCTTAAAAATTTATTTTAAAATTAGTCTCCAGACTAAATAATTTTTGTTTCATTAAAATTTATAATTTAAAAAGTTATTTTGGTTTTTGTGGGGGAATTTGCTTTCAATTTACTGTTTTTATAACATGGGTCTTGGATGAAAATAATAGCTACTATAGTCTGGTGAGAGAATGATAAATGTTATTGTGCTAAGTAAATTGTGAGTTTTAGCTTTGATTTCTTTATAACTAACTACCTGTTGAACCATTTTGACTGTTATATGTTGTATTCACTTAAAACTCTTCATTTTGTGTGGTAATTCGGAGATTAAGGTATTAAAAGGTGTAGATATTGTTCCCATGTGATATTATATAAAATATTAAAAAATAAGGGTAAATCTCTTGTAACCTTTTAAAAATGAATTTACTATATACTACCTCTTGTATTAATCTGGAGGTAGGAATGAAAAGTTTTTCTCTAATTCTGAATTATTAGTTTTAAATATTTCTACATCAGATGTTGTGTATTTTATCCAACCATTCCATTAATTTTGAGAATAATGTACTTTAAGTGCCTTTTAGTTTTCTCTACCTAGTTCACTGTGTGAAATTTTGCATTTTTAAATTGTGAATAATATTCTTTCTCTCATATTGTGAGTTTCAATCTGATGCTGTGGTTTGCAAGGAGAAAGGATGTAAATACATATGCAAACATGTAAATGTATGTACTAGTCTTCTGAAGTTGTCCTCTCAATATACACAGATTCTAGTTTTTATAAAGTGTAAACTTCAGATTGTATAACTTCTGAATAATTTTATTTGTTAATACTCTTTTCTGAGACGTTTTATTGTGCCTTGTTTTTCTCAAGTGTGTTGAAATTTTATTCATGTTTGTTATTCATGTAAAGGTCCTTTAACAGATATTATGCAACTTTTTAAAATAAATATTTATTTTAACAACCTGTACAGTTTCTTTTCAATATATTGAAATACTTAATTTTTTTTCTAAGAAAAGACGGATTTTTGTATATGAAAGTTTACTATTGTTGTAGTTGCTAATGCCAACTGTTTGTTGGCATCAGATCGAAGCCCACGAAATTCATCGCGGCCGAATCGTTAGCCGTAGCGTTGAGTACCATACAGGTGACAGTACGATTTGGCTCACTTCTGTCCCAATTTTGAGAAAGAACACCCTGAAGATGGTCAGGGGTTTCTCACCTCTCTTCCCTTTCCATCAATTTCATGAGAGCACTTGCAATTCAATGCCCATTAGAATACCCTCATGCCTTCTCCGAGATTCAAACCCAAATGCTAGGGCACAACAGTTTACTGTAAAACATACAATTCTCTTGCCACTGACAAATGCATCACGAACCTTGTTACAAAAATTTATAAAACTAAATTTTTTATATAACTGCCCGTAGTTACAAGGGATGATCAGCCACACCACTTGAAAACCACATATTATGGAGAAATTCTGTTTCCCCAAAGGGGAAACAGATGGCACTACTTATCATACAGCTGGTGTCTGGGTAGGTAGTGAAAGTTCCCAGACGGTTCTGGACGATTGAAATGGCAAGACGCTTAAAAAATTGGTCTCGTTTGGAAATGCGAGCCGTGATTCGATGTTTATGTGCAAAGAATGTGTCCTTATTTGACATTCACCATTAAATCGTGGAAATTTATAGTGAAGAAGCAATGAGCCGATAACATGTAGCCAAATAGCGTCGCTCTTTTCAATCTGGCTGACAGGATGACGAAAACCGCAATATGGCAGGGAACGACCGGCCAAGTTATTCAACGACAGAAATCAACACAGCCCGAGTTGAAGAAATGATTCAAAATGATCGGAGAAATCTCTGCGTGAAACCTCGTGGTAGTGTGCAGCACATCGTTTCTGATGTGCTGTTCCAAGGTGTGTGCCTGCT
The DNA here is from genome assembly GCA_019973955.1 of Trichonephila inaurata madagascariensis. Lineage (NCBI taxonomy): Eukaryota > Metazoa > Arthropoda > Arachnida > Araneae > Nephilidae > Trichonephila > Trichonephila inaurata. The sequence goes on along the minus strand of BMAV01024666.1, from coordinate 92,394 downwards.
GGGTTCCACGTGCTGCATTCATTATTATTTGCAATTTTAAACATACACTCTTGCCTCCGAAAGCCTGCGTACAGGCGATCATGTTTCATATTCATGCAAAGATCGCTAATTAAATGAAGTTTTTCTGAATCAATACTATTTTTTATTGATTCCTCTAACGTCATTAACTCGAATAGTATAAGCAACAAACACCTGAATATTACATAAAATAATACAAATATTTATAACTTGAGGACGACACAAATCGTGTGCGTCAAAAGTCTGCGCACAATGGAAAAAACCTTTATAATAATGTATTGTAACTAAAAGTTAGTACTTTTTAAGCTATTCCGTTCTTTCTACAACTCTCAACATTTTTGGTAAGGATTTAACTAGCATAGTTGTTTCATCTGTGGATATTTGTTCCTTTCTTCTACTCTGACAGATTTGAGCATTTCCTTGGATGTTATTACGTTCTCCCTGATTATTCACTCGAGTAAATTCCACAAATGCTGCATTGTGCTTAAGTCTGGGGATTAGGTTGACTCTCGGAACTGTCTTGGGACAGGTCAGTGCAGCCATGGCTTCACAATGTGAGCCATTTGCTTGGTACCTTTGTGCCGTTGAAAGTAAAAATCATTACTCGCCGCAAATTTCCTGGCATACGCCCTGATATTTTACTTCAGTAAGATCAAGTAAACAATTTTGTGCATTGTTGATTCAATTAATTCCAGATTACTAGCCGAAAGATTTCCAATGCATCCCCCAAACATTATGCCTTCTCCTCCATGTTTGATAGTCGAAAAAGGATACTCTTTCTTAAGATCTGTCCAGGAATTTTTGCAGGCATATTTTTGTGCTTTTTGGTGCTAAATTACAAAAATTACTTTCAATTGAATACATTATATGTTTCTAAAAAGTATGTGTCCTATTTAGGTGTTTTTTGGCAAAGGTCGAAAAATGAATCGCTTCTTGAGTGCATGATAGTCATCCTTTTTCAGTTTTCTTCAAATTGTAATTAAAGTCAAACTTTTTTGCAATATCTCAGCAACACTTTTATCTATTTGGGAAGCTTATAGTCTTGGATTTATTTTTATATAGCGTATCGCAAAGCAAGATTCTCGAGTAGACACGGGCAGCCGAATCTTGGTTTAGACATTAAAATTTTGGTTGATTTGTAGTTTATGAACACTTTGTGTGAATGAATAAATGTCTCCTATTAACAATTTCAACAATGGCTTTAAGATTTTCAACCTTTTCTGAAGATCTATGATTTTTCTTTCAATAATATATCGATCACTTTTCTGTTGCCTGTTATAGAACCACAAAAGCTTTCAAATCTCAAATCCTAAGTAAAACGTAAAAGAAGCTTATAATTACTTAAAAACACTATTTAGTGCAATTATTTTACAATAAAAAGCCTTTAAAAGCTCTATTTTGTAAGTGTACGGACTTTTGGCGCGGATGGTTGGTGATTATTTGGTGCTCATTCTTGTTTTTTTCTTGTTAAGGTGAATTTTGTTGCTGTTGTGTTTGAACAAGGAACTTTTGAAGAATTGCTGACAAGTATTTTGACTTTCTAAAGCGAGATTTTAATAGTAATGATAGCATAAACACGTGAGATGATTGCCTGTACACAGACTTTCGGAGGCAAGCGTTATGCATTTTTCATAATATACATCTGGCATTAAAACTATTCAATTGTTTTAGAATTTTAAAAGTATACAATCTTGAAAATATGCATCTGACGATGAAATTTTATTCTGTTTTTTAGAATTTTAACATAAGTTTAACACTAGAACATCCGTCGGTGTTTTATTTGACACCGGAGCTTGTTTAATTTGTTCTCCTTTACGCATTTCTGCAGGGATTTTGAAAATGTTTCATGATTTTTAATAATTTTCCAAGAAATAGAAGAAAGAATAATTTTACACAGAAAAAAGTTTTGTAGTTCTTTTTTTATAGCTTCAACTAAAACAGTGAACGCAGACTTTTTCTACTTTATTTTTGTAGGTATCGCTACAAATCTGTCTTTATTTTAAAATCTATGAAGGCAAACCAAATTTACTTTTGTTATTCTGAATACTTAAAATGAACTAAAAAAAATCTAATAAATTTTTTTTTAAATTCCAGTTTTTAAACTTTTTTTTCATTGTTCATGTAAGCACTAGTACGTGAACGCAGACTTTTTCTAGCTAGTGTATATGCTGTCGCGGGCTTTTTTGCAGATGGCAGATTTTTTTTCCTACTTTCTTGACACTTATCGTTATATTTTGGAAACTTCACACACTATCTTTATAAATTATAGCCTATCTGTTATTTTGCTATAGTATTGTAAAGTTTCATTAAAATCCATTCAGTTGTTTTTCAGTGAAAGAATAACAAACATCCATACAAACTTTCGCGTTTATATTATTAAGGAATTATGACTATTATTGTTTTATTCCATTTTACAAGATTAAATAATTTGTTTCGTTACAGTTTTTTTATGATATAAAGGATCATAATGTATGATAATTACATGAAATAATATTAAAAAATCTTAAAACTAAACCCTACTTAACAATAGTCCAGCAATTATTTAGTTATTACAATTATTTTATATATTTTACATCACGGTATCAAAGCGACACTGGCGGACAATCCCGGACGTTCTAGTATTAAAATGGAAAATATCGAGTTTTGTGTATGTGTTTCGTCCTGTATTCACATTTGATTTTGTTGGAAAGGCAGTTAGTTTTCATGCATTTATTAATATAAAAATATTACATACGGGTTTCAAAAAGTAAGGTAACAAGCTCGCTCAGAGTAAATGTTTATTCAGAAAATAAAATATATATATATATAACTAGAGCGGTCCCGACAGACGTTGTCCTGCACACACCTGACAATACCTGACATCGTCACATGTACAGTTACCACAATTCGACCTATCGATTGCGTGTATGTATTTACTATGAACTAAGTTGAATATAGAAGCTATTCTGAATAGAAACTTGAACTTGTTTTGATTAAAGGGTCAAAAAGATAAAACTCGAGCTATTTTCACAACAGGTATATTTTTTAATGCTCAAAAAATAAATTAATCGTAATGCCATTGAATGTACAATGTTTTTGGTAAATCCTTTAGGGGTAAAAACAAACAAATGCGATGGTTTGCCAAACCTCGGACATGCAACATATAATTGGCCGTGCGAAAAGCAAGGGTTTTCTAAATCTAAGCCACAAATTGTCATTGTTTGACCTTGTGACTTATTAATGGTCATAGCAAATGCCAAGCGAATTGGAAATTGCAAACATTTGAATGGAGGGTGAGTCTGAAAGAGAATCATTGGGATCTGTGGTAGAAGTACAACTTCACCTTGAAGTTTGCCGCTCAAAATAGTGGCCTCAAGAATATTGCCCATAATTTTTTTTTATGAACAATCGCGCGCCCTTACATAATTTTGGCGCATTTTTAATTATGATATCGGACTGAATTGTGAATCTAAATCATTCTCGAATCCACTTGAACCCACACAAAAAATATCATCCAAATCGGTCCAGCTGTCTAGGAGGAGTTCAGTCACATACACACGCACGGAAGAATTATATACACTCACTTCCAAAAGTTCAGCACGAAGATGTAAAATACAAAAAATCAACAAATACTGCTTTGATTGACACAAAATTTGGCAGTAAAGTAGCATATATATATTAATACATAAAAAAAATCAATAATTATATACAGAAATGAAAACAATAGTAAATTTTTGTAAGTTATCAGATAATGTCATATTGGAGACAAACGGAATTATGTATAAAATGAAAATAAACAGCATAAAATGAAAAAAAAGGACATTAATAGGGTATGTGATCCCCTCTCATCTGCATACAAAGCTTACACCTTCTGACCATGCTTTTAATTAGGTGGTCAAACACCACAGAATTAAGCAATCGCCATTCTTCTTGTAGAGCAGTTTCCAGCTCAATAAGAGTGGCTGGAGGTGGGAAACGTGAAGATACAGCACGGCCGACAGCATCCCAAAGATTTTTAGTGGGATTACGGTCGGGCGAATATGCTGGCCACGCCATACGCGCAATCCCTTACCTCTCCAGACAGTCACCAACGATGTCAGCTCTATGGGGACGTGCGTTATCGTCCATTAAAACAAAAGTAGGGCCAACTGCTGCAGTGTACAATCTCACAATGGGTTCCAGGACTTCATCTCGATACCGGACAGCCATCACAAAACCCCGTTTAAAGATGTGCAGGTCGGTGCGGTATCCTAATGAAATCCCTGCCCACACCATAATGCTTCCGCCTCGGAATGAGTGATGTTCGGTGATGTTTTGGGGCTGATTGCGTGTTCCTTGTTTACGCCATATTCTTATACGCTTGTCATCTGGCTCCAGAGCAAATCTTGACTTATCAGTAAACATGACATTTCCCCAGTCAGACACAGTCCAATTGCCATGTTCCCGGCACCACTTTAATCGTGCCCCTCTTGATTGTATGGATAGAGGAACA
>BMAV01024666.1:0-87541 GCA_019973955.1 Trichonephila inaurata madagascariensis | reverse complement strand
CAGCACTTACAATCAACTTCTGTAACCCTTCATAAAGCTGGCTTCTTATAAGACTGCCCTTTTTGCATATTTCTTGACATGAAAGCACGCGATTTGCTGTTACATAACATATTTACATACTTCCATCTACCTCTGCAGCGAATTGCATCCTCTTCAATTCTGATTGGTTTCCGGAAATTAGCATTTTCCTCTCCATGCTTAACTTTTGGAAGTAAGTGTATATAAAGATATATGCCGTATCGTGGCGAAATGAATAATCTTTCCAATTCTATAATTATTTTTTGTCTGATCTTGATAGAAAAATTAGATTGCAATTTTAAAAACGGCGAAAATATCGGAAAATTCTCCCTTCTTTCTTTCTTTCGTTTTCTTTTTTTGCCGCGCATTAGCAGAATAAACAGCATACATGGGTAAAACAATTATGCGTTTTAAGGTTTTTAATTGTTATATTTTTAAGTAATTGCGATATTGGACCGAATTGTGAGTCTAAACCATTCTCGAATCCCCTTAACCCACACAAAAAATGTCCTCAAAATCGGTCCCACCATTTAGGAGGAGTTCACAGTCACATATATACGCACAATAGAATTATATATATAACGATTATTAGAAAAGATATTAATTCAAAACGCTAAAAAGCTAGATTCATCTGCATTTTTGTAACAATGAAAACCCGGTTTGGCCAGTTTTTCTGAAAATGGATTTTCGACGCCAACTTACGTCATTTTTATAACAATAACGTTGTTACAACAATGCAGGTGAATATTGAGTTGACTGTTTCTAATCAATATCTTTTTAACTAATTGCGATATCGGATCGAATTGTGAATCTAAACCATTCTTGAACCCACACAAAAAATTTCATCAAAATCGGTCCAGCCGTTTAGGAGGAGTTTAGTCACATACACACGCACAGAAGATTTTTATTTATAAAGATGTGATCAGAATTAAGAGAATTTTTAGATTTTGTTAATTATCTCTAGAACTACTGGACAGAATGCAAGGAAATTTGCTATGGATATAGGGCTGATATAATGCAAAAAATAGCATTTCAACAGTTAAAATACACGCGGAGGATTGTGCGTAACACTCATCGAAGTCGAAAAGGTACGAAACAGCAGTTGCAGCATATTAAAAAAAAAATGGTTTTAAGGGGTATGGTCCCCTCTTTCATATACATAGGCCTCACACGGTGATTTTATATCGGAAATTAGGGAATTCATAAGTTCCTATTGCAATCGGTCCCACTCTTTCAGCAACTCTGTTTTCGAGCCCTGGAGGATTCTCGAGGGGGTTTTGCGAGTTGCAAGTGCCCTTCTCAAAGTGTACCAGGCATGCTCTATATCAGTGATTCCCAAAGTGGTCTATATGGACCCCCAGGGGTCTATGACGACCTGCAAGGGGTCCACGTCGGCAAAAAAATATTTGAGGGTCCATGAGGTGTAAATGGGGGTCTATTATGGTGACTCTCATTAAACCAAATCATGATGTTAATTTTAAAAGAAAATTTAATCAAATGGAAACCAGATTTTATCTATTTAATAGGTTTATATTTACTAATTTTAATAAGGTTAATGGGATAATAGCCTTTGTTGCTCCGTATTCCATAAAACCAGAACTGAACTGAATAAGGCACTGAACCAGAACTGAATACAAGTCGACAGGATAAATTTTATTAAAACAAGAACTATGTCCGCAATTTTGGCTTTAAAAAGGTATACCTGTTATTTATCACGAATTATGGAATATCGTGATAAAATTTTAATTTTTTTTTTCTAGTGAGAAGTACTTTCAGCGTAGTTGTCAATCTCCAAAGCAAAAAAAGAAAGGGTAGAAATAAGGCCTGGACACCCAAGGTCTGAAGGAAATAAGAATTGGAGATTTAGAGTTAAACCTGACACGATTGATTCTAAATGTTGAAAAATTCTTATTGAAGCACACCAGATTTATTTCTCCCTTTAAAGCATTTGCTTGTTGCTTAGTTATTTTATGTATTAATTAAATTTTAATTTAATTAACGTGTTTTTAACACCATACTTCCCTTTAGTTAGAAATTTAAATCACTTAAAGTAAATAGATCTATACAAAATGTCAAAAAGACATTGGTAAAATAGTAAAAATCCAATATTAGGTAAACAGGGGTCTACCCCAAACCGAAAAACATAGCAAGGGCTCTATGAGACAAAAAAGTTTGGGAACCTATGCTCTATATGGATGATGTCTGGAGATCAAACAAGCCAATCCATTCGGAGAATATTCTCACTTTCCAGAAATTCATCAACCAGATGAGCTTTATGTTCCTCACGTTGCCATCCATTAAAATAAAATCGGGGCCAAATGCACACGTGAAAAGGCAAACATAGGACTCCAAGAACTCATCCCTGTACCTCACAGCAGTCATAGTGTCTTTTTTAAAGACATAGAGGTGTGTCCGGCCATCCAACGTGATGCCTGCCCAAAGCATCAAGCTTCCGTTATCGTAATGATCGATTTCTCGGACAATGGAGTTCAAGGTAATTACCGTTTTGTCTGAGTGAGACGTTTATATATCACGGTGGCACTTATTAGATTAAAGTCATATTGTACCTTTAGCGCTAAAGTATAGTTTTCTTGAAATCAGTATGGAAGGGGGTCGTGATAAAAATTATGATTGAATATTGGGTCGCAAATATTGAAAGTTTGAGAAGCACTGTCTTAAAACACTAAAAACTGCATCCATGTTCAATAGCAAGGGATGGAAGAAAGGGGTTGGTTCGTACTGACTAGGTTGGTGGTATGAAGGCGAAGCTTAGTCAGTCAAATTCTCTGTGATTTTGATTGATTGCGACTGATTAGGATTCGTTTAGTGTGAAGGGTGTCTTAGAACAGTGTTCCGCAACCTTTTTATTGCCGCGGATCGGTCAACATTGGATAATTTTACTGCGGCCAGCTGAGGGGCAGGACGTTGATTGCTTTGTTTTAATAGTTTTATTGTAATTGTACTTAAACGTGCCTTCAGAATAAAATATAGTTACACCAAAAAGGAATATGAAGTGATTTAACAAGGAATATAAAGTGATTTTCATTTAAAAAAAAGTAGCCCAAACCCAAGAAAAATATGCCGCAGTAAATAAAATGGAAATAATTTAATGTTTCCTGTGCAGACCAGTAGTATTTGATCCACAGACCGGAGGTTGGAGACCACTGCCTTAGGAATACCTATTAGCACGTTTTTGAGTCAATGCCTGTCTGGGTGTTGGTGGTTTACAGCAATGGTTCCCAACCCCTGGGGTGTGGACCGGTACCGGTCCGTGGATCAAAGAGTAATAGCCACACAAGGAACATCAAATTATTTCCATTTTACTCACTATGGTGTATTTCTCTTGGGTTTGTGTGGCTTTTTATGGAAATCACTTTATATTCCTTGTTTAATCACTTTATATTAATTTTTTGGTGTAACTATATTTCAATCTGAAAACCTGTTTAAATATAGTTAAATTAATATTATTAAATTAAAACTGTCTGAAATATAAACAATCAACGGCCCCCCCCCCCCAGCGGGCCTCGGTAAAATTATCAAACAATGGCAGATCTGCGGCGATAAAAAGGTTGGGGTTAACAGGGTGCTAGGTGGTCCTATTTCATAGTGTGTGTCACTTCTCTCATAATGGTCATAATATAATGTCTGTTCGATATATGAATATATATTGAAGGACTAGAAACAGTAAGGATAAGCACATTTGTTTCTCTCCAGTGATTTAAATGAAGAAAACTATTTAGATTTGTTTGATAAAAGTAAATTGAAACTTTACAGAAACAGAAATATTTTCTTCTTAAATTTTTATAAAATCTCTTGATTTAAAGAGTTTCAAAATGTTTACATTAATCATTTTTAATTAAATACCCGAACAATTAAATAAATTATATGTTTTGAATAATGTTCTCTAAGATTAAGTAAAGCATATATTTTATTATAAAAAAGAAGTACTTAATAATATTTTTTAAACATATATTCTCAAAAAAATGTGATTAAAATAATCATCATCAAAATATATTAGTATAAAATTAAGCAAAAGTATAAAGTAGATTATTACTTAAACTCGAAGAAATGGAAATTTAACACTAGATCACATTACATTGAAGACATGGGTACAAAAATATTCTTAAAAATAAATGTAGCATATTATGTATTTAAAAGTATGATATAGATATACTCAAATATTCTTCAAAAGATTAAAAAATCATAGCAATAACAAAATATGATATAAAATTCTCAAAAACGTATATATATAAAAAAAAAACGCTTTTTCCAAACTTATTCAAAAGAAAATCCACATTAACTTTATCCAAACTGTAAACATAGATACAAAATAAAATATAAAGTTTGTTATTGGATTCTTTTTTTTTTCTTACCTCTCATGGTCGAAGTATGTGATTCTTAAAAATTCTTTTCTAAATTTACACAATTATTTTTTTTTTTCTATAATAAATTTGTACTATAACCATTTCAAAATTATTTCTATTGTACAATAAAGTCACTAAGATGGAATTTCATACTGTTTTTCAAAGTAACACATACTAAACAAGCAATCCTTTTTTAAAAAAAGTACACATTTTGCTACGTTCGTTGAAACATTACAATAACCTTAATCAATAGTTCCTCTGATGCCTTAATTTAATAAGCATTTCCAGGGGATATGTGATGAAAGAAAAATGCATATCTTTAATATGTGTATCAGACAGTAAAGTAGTTTTTTTAATGCTTACAATAATAATGTTATATAAACGGATAACTACATTTTTATACCGAAAAAATTATTTATCATAACAGTGATAAATATGCGAGTGAAGCCTTTCTTTTAAATGACACTGCCACCTTATATAAAAAGCTACATCATATGTTTAAACTTACAAGTAATGGTGGCAATGGAAAAAACGCATATCGTCGGCCTAATTATCAGACTGCGTAACTCTACCAGTCTAACTGATTTTATATAGGAGTGCAACGCGCCAAGCGCTTTTTGGCGCAATTCCTTAATAGCGCCAAGCAGCGGTGAAGCAAAACATTCCCTTTTGTTTTGTCTGCGCCATGCCTCAGTGCGCGCTCCACTTTTAATTTATTCCTTCGATCAGTATAATCACTATTTTTTTTTATTTCATAATAAAACTGGATTTCGAAGGGAGAGGTGATGGCAAGATTTTAACATAAAATAAATACAACAGAAAGTAATATTAATGTATTACACTTCCAGATATAAATTATTTACATTATTTTAAGCGTTCATTACAGAAAATTTGTTACAATGTATTACTTTTGCTGAGCAGAGATCAGCTTAGGAAATTGTTTTCAAAAATCAACTCACAAGAGATTTACGGGGAGTTATATATATATATATAAATCCTTTTTGTCAGCTATTAGATCTACAAACTTAAAATTTAATAATGTTTTTTTTTGTTCAGCTGAGACATGCAAACGCATTTCTTTTCTTTTTTTTTTTTGTTTAATTTGCAATTCACGATTGTAATATTATCGCCTATCTTGGCGAACATAAATTACAACTTGGTGCCTAGCCCTACTCTATCAAATTAGCATCCGAGATGGAGTTACGCAGTCTGATAATTAGACCGACGATATTGTATTACTGCCAATCACAGCTATACGGGAAGTTCGTTTTGATTTCCCTCGACTGTTCTGGCCGTCTGTGAAGGGTTCAGTACGCTTTGCTCGCCTGGTTTTTCCGCTTCACTTTTAGGTGTAATTGCCCATCTGTACAAAGGAGTATAGTATGCCTTATCGTTATTTCCATAATCTACTTTTGTAGCTTCATCCCAAGTAGCTTTCGGGGGGATGTTGTTCTCGAATAAAGCATCCAGGTGCTTTTTAACTTCTGCTTTTGCTACTACCTGAAGAAAAAAAAAAGATTTCGTTAATATGATACGTGAAAGAAAATATATTAAAATATAATGAGCCTCTCCCTTACAAAATAGGTTTAGTTAAGAGGACTTAGTACCCCAAAAATGATAGACCTATCGTTTTTTTTTTATTTTTATTTAATCTTATTCTTTGCATTATTATCTTTCGATTGATACATCACTTGTGCATATGTCGGAAAGTCAGAAGTTGAATAAAACCTCATTTGAATACAAATTAGGAAATTCAGCCACGCCCCCTTTTTAGAAAAAAAAGCTAAAAAAAAAGGGTTTTGATTAAAAAATCTATTTTATTAAGAGAAATAATAACATTAAAAAAAAGAAAGTGTAATATATAAAGCAGAATACTACCTTGACAATACAATACAATCATTTTTTTTCTTTGTGAAATGTGTGCATGTGAAATTCTTGAATTAAGGCATTTTATATTTAATAATTTTATAATTTCAGTTCTTATTCCTGAATGTTTTTCATATGAATGTAATACTTCAATATTATAAAAAGAAAAAAACTAAAGCTTCTGTCGTGACAAAAAAAATTTTTTTTTAAACATTTTCTTGAATTTTCTTATGCAATTAATACTCTCTATAAATTGATCATTTATAAAAATGTATGGGTTGAAAAAATAGGAAAATGCAATTATTTTAAAGAAAAATGTATAACTAATATCTTAAAGTGGTATTTTAAGTTTATTTAAGCTTATTATAATTATTTTTTCAGAATTATAAACTTTAAGAAGCATTAGTGCATTCAAAATGCTACTCCTTCCACAATTATTTACCGATCACTTCCATTTTTTCCTCCATGTTATATATAAAGCATGTAATAAAACTAGGGATCAGTTTTGCTGTAAACTGAATACTTTTTTTTAAAAAAATTAAAATGTAAGAAATATTAGTTTTTTCGTTGATTTTTAGCATGCATATCAACATTTTATTTTTTTCTAAGAAACGAATTAAGTTATTGTAAAATCGATCTCTTAAGTTGTTTAGAACACATCCATAAGAATATTACAAAAAAATTTCAGGTCAAAAATTGAATATTTACACAAAAGGAGTAAAATTTTACCAAATTTTCTTCAAAAAATTTAAATTTTTAAAATTGTGTGAATAATATGTGAAAAACTTCATCTCGTATCATTTTCTTGAATAGAAACATTACATAAAATGCTAAAATAGAATTTTTTAAATACATAAATAAAGAAAATTGTTCAAAGGGTACACCAAGTCCTCTTAAGGGCAGTGGCGTAACGTACACCTCCGCATTGCGGGAGGGGGGGCAGGATTCTAGGGGGCACATTGCCTGATTGAAACCAAATACGTATGGTTTTGAAATCCTTTGTAAGATTCGGTTCGGTTGATTCAACAATTTACAAAGCGGTGTAATAATCTCAGTTATTGCATTTCAGTAAAACATATTTATAATTCATTAAAAAACGTCTAGCTGAGAGTAAAAATTAAAATATGATCACGAAGTTTCATCTTTAGACTGTTCATACGTAGGGAACCATCAAGAAAGTGAAGTCTCTGATCCTAACAGGAAATTAGCTGACTCAAAGATTCATCACATTGAAGCTAGGAATGTCTTCCGGCACTTTAATGGAAATCATTCTTAAAGTTAAAAAAGATGTTTAAACCTAAAGTTCGTCTTCTTTTTCAATTCCTACTCTCTATTAGCTCACAATCTCTATATATTTATTTATGTATTTACTTATTTATCTGGGTGGAATTTTCAATCGTTAATAAAATACATTTTAAAGCGCTCAATTGAGCTGAAATTTTATATACAAGTTTATTTTGGATGACAATACAATATAATATAAAAATAATTAATAAAAATTATTTGATTAAAACTAATTATTTAAAGAATTACAAATGCACACTACAATTCCGTTGGTATCATTTTTGGAGACTTAGCGACCCTTTTGGCGACTTGTGTCAAAACTTGAAAGGTTTTTTTCTCACGTGTTAAAGTGTTCAGTTGAACTGAAATTTATATTGGATGGCAATACAATAATTAATAAAAATTAATTGATTAAAACTAATTATTTAAAGAATTACAAATACAACCACGTTGGTATCATTTTTGGCGACTTAGCGACCCTTTCGGCGACTTGCGTCAAAACTTGAAAAGGTTTTTTCTCACGTGTTAAAGTATTCAGTTGAAATGAAATTCATATACACGATTATTTTGGATGACAATGCGATACTTTAATGATAACTAATAAAAATTAATGACCACTTAATGTTGTGATTCTGTCATATGTATATACATATTTATATTAATTGTAACTATTTAATAAAAAGTAGCTAAAATAAAATGTTTCTTTGTTGATCTAAGTAGGAATTGACTTAAAAATTTTATTTTATATTTATGTTTTAACATATTGCTGAAAGAAAAGCACAAATTGTAGAAAATTATATTTAAAAATATCTATCTGCTGAAAAATGGAAGTTTGTGTTAACATTGGATGAGACATAAGTATATTTAAGTGACTATAATAAAAGAAGATAAATTTTCTATTGTTCAACTGACGGGAATGGCAGTACGAAAAGGCTTTGTCACCTGTAAAGGAAAGTTCCCAAAGAGATTCATGATAGCAGCAGGATTTTGTAACAACAGCAAATTAAAAATCACAAAAGTCTCAAGTAAAGCCAAAATTCATTTCATCTACTCTCAGCAGAATATATTAAAACCAATTTTTTTAAAGAAGAAGTTACAATCTTATATGGAAAGGACATTGATAAAGTTTAGCTTCATATGGATAAAGCCTCTATGACACGTTTATGTCAACTGCTGCTTATTTAGCAAAGAAAGAATCAGAAACAGGAATAAAGTATATCCAATTTGATGAGATGCGAGTAAAATCGCCCTAAGCTTCAGCAAAGGATTTTTTTGCTTTCTATTTATTAAAACGAACCTTAGGGAAACGGCATCCATGCACGCTGAAGGGGCTTTGGAAAACGGTTCAAGAGGAATGGAATAAAATTTGCGTGACAGCACTAAGAAAAAGTTCACTTTCATCAAACATTCGAGCTTGAGTTGTAATCAAGAATCATGCCTATCAGATAGGTGCAAAGTGTCTCAAAAAATACGGTATTTATAGATAAAAATTAACTATTAAAATCGTTTCCATAAAGTGCGAAAGACCGTTTTTGCTGTGAAAAAAAAATTGGTATTGTTGTTTTCACATATTTTTCTGAAAAAATTGTTCAATGCAAAGAAGTGGATTGCAATTAGTAGACATTAAGTCAGGAGAATACGAGAGGATAGTATAGAATTTTTCCATCAAATCATTTTTCTTTTTTTAATAACAGCATGGGCACTCACATTATTTTAAAGGGAGGATTATAGCATGCCGATATAAACGATGCTGGATCTCTTTCCAACCAATAAGAATTCCATTGCCTAACTAAAGACAACTGTTGCGTTTGGAATACCGAAATCAGAAAAATTGTGATTAGTCAGTTTCATCTATTTGTTTAGAATCTCAAGAATATCACTGGAAACGTTTAAAATGGCATAAAAACTCTAATAATTATTAATTCTCTAGTTATTTAGTAGTTATTAATTCTCTGATACTCTCTCATCAACAACTCAAAGCCATTTTTTGTTCTCAGACTAATTAGAACAACAAAAATTTTACTGTTGCCATTAACAATATATATTTTAAGTTTCTAAAATACATCAGAAACGAAGTTAATAATCAGGTAGAGCAGGGCGCTATTTTTTCCCGCCGGGCTGCATTCATATATATGGCAACTATTTCACACGGGCCGAAACATGAGGATTATTGGCGGAAGGTTGCTATAAACACACACAATTCGAAAAATTGATCAAACTATTTAAACTGGCAATTTCGGATTTCCTTTTAAAACTGTATTAAAATCAATCAAACTCAACTCACAAGAAATAGGTTTTACGAATTTTTTATCCAGTTACGGGGTAGTTTCGATTTCCTTTCATCAATGACTCCAAGTCCCTTGTTTACATTCTACTGTCACAAAAACAAAGCTGTTGTGTACTGTAACGTCTTCGATTGATGTGAACCCCACCCTGTCAATTCATCTGAAGTCACCCTAGCCATTCATCCCCAAACAGATGTTGGATGACAAGTGCAGGTGGCCATGGGGTCATTGTTTGTTGTCTGGCCTCGGACAAGCGCAGACATCTGGTCTGGAATTTACAATGGCTAAAGAATACCGGTGTCAATAGGCATTCCTTTATGAAAGTTTTGAATAGGCGAAGCCTGTATGCAAGTCGATGCATTGAGAGTGGGGCTGTGAGGCCCAGGTGTGAGATGAATGGATGAGAGTTATGGCGCCCTTGGATTCCAGACGGATGAGGAATGTGTTTGTGTTTACCGCGCAAATGGGAGACGAAAGTGGCCCGGGGACGAGGGCAGACCTTTTCTTTGACCTGCCAATGAGGAAGACGAGGGCAGACCTTTTTCTTTTTTGACCTGCCAATGAGGAAAACGAGGGGCGTGTGGTGGACCCGCCCCTGGTGTTTAAAAAGGGTGAATTTTGGAGAAAAAGGGGACGAGAAGGAGACTTGGAAAAGACTGGAACGTTGGACGAAGAGGAAGAAAAAGCGGACGGAGAGAAAACTGAGAAGAGGAAACCTGAAGCGACTTGGACGGAGAGAGGAAGAAACTTGGAGAGATAGAGCCATGGAGTAAACAGGAGCCCGGAAAAGCAAGGGATTGTCGAGTGCCTTGCGGAATAAGGATTGACCTCGAGTGATAAAGACTGTCCGCCCGGCCTTGGCCTATTTAATGAATATTTTTGAATTTATTAAATGCTATTTAAATTTTTTAAATATGGCTGTGACAAATTTTCTTGTGTACGAATGACTGACGACGTTACAGTACTTTGATAGAGTGCATGTAGTAGTGCTTTTTGTTTCAAATGTATTCAAATACTTTTTGGTTTTAATATAAAAAATAGAAAAGAGGAAATATCATTAATAAATCAATACAGTTGCTGGATTTTGCTGATGACATTGATATCATTGCGCGAGCACCCACCGCCTTCTTATCTTTAGAGAAAGAGGTCCTTAGGATGGGACTAAAAATCAATGAGAATAAGACCAAATACATGCCTTGCACTAAATCATGTTTTAACAATTTCCACTTTAATATTGGAGAGTATAATTTCGAAGTTGTTGATAATTCCACTTTTATTTAGGTTCGGAAATTAACAATAGAAACGATTCACTTCTGAAATCCAAAATTTAATCACTATGGCTAATAGATGTCTTAATGGAATACGAAAATACATGAAATCGAATTTAATTAAAAGAAAAACAAAGGTTTTATTTTATAAAAGTCTTTTAAGATCAGTATTAACTTATGCATCTGAAGCTTGGACATGTCTTGAACAGATGAGAACATGATAAGTATCTACGAAAGGAAGATTTGAAGATTTATTTTTAGAGAAATTCATGAAAATGGAAAGGGGCAAAGCAGATCAAAAATTTAGAACTCTATCAATCATATAAAGAATCTGACATTGTTAACTTCATCAAAATGCAACGAATTAAATTGGCAGGTCACGTTGTCAAAATGGACGAAAATCGCACCACTAAAAAAGTTTTCAATGCCCAACCAATTGGCACACAAAGAAAGGGCAGGCCAAATCTTAGATGGATTGATGACCTAGAAAAAGATCTCCTAGTTTTGAGAGCTAAGAACTGGAGAATACTAGCAAGAAGAAGGCTGGTCTGGAAATGGCTTCTTGAGAAGGACAAGGCCCATCCTGGGCTTTCGGGCCACTGAGGAAGGAAGGAAAGAAAAATATTTGAAGAAATAACTTAATTTATCAAAGAATACATCGGAAGCATTTAAGAAACAGTCTAACAATTTCTTTATCAATTCATATGTTTATTCTTAAAAATTACATATGTTTATCAATATATGTAATGTAACAAATTTTATAGAATGCTTCAGTTACCTTTGCATTTTTTTTGACATTACGATTGACAAAACATTTTATAGCTGATGCAAAGATTTTTATAAGAAAGCTAATTTATCTCGTCTTTAAAGGAATCCTCAAGTAAAAGAAATAATAATTGAAAGATTTGTTCTTAGTAGTATAGTGAAGAGCAAAATTATATTTCTAAAATACAACATTTTTACGAAAAATCAAACAAGTCATTGGTCCCTGTTTGTTTTTCTCTGCAAAATAGTCAAGATCCCAATTGCCTGGAAACAGCATATATTCTTTGGATATTTTTCGCTTTGAAAACATGAAAGTTAATTAAAAATTTGTTTCACCCATAAAATGTTCACTACTCCATTGTTATTTGTTATCAATAACGATTACAGCTACAAAAAGAAAAAAAGAACTATCCCGCAATTCATACCAACACAACATCGGTATCAAAATAGATATATTTGATTGCTTGATTGATAGAATTTCTCGCTAAATTTTTTTTTAATGCATTATTCTTAAATAATTGAATTTTTTCTGAGGTTGAGTATTGCTGAGGTTGCGTATTGCGCAGGTTGAGTAGTGCTGAGGTAGAGAATCAACAACTGACAACAAAAGAAGACGTCAATAATAATTTGATCAGGTTGTAAAACCACTCAGTGATTTATTTCATGTACATTCTACCTAGGGTTTCTTTCCCAGGATGCCAGGTTCCCGGAAAATTATTAAATTTCTGTACTTTTTTTATTCCCGGGAATTGTGCTTCGTTCCCGGGATTTCTCGGGAATCGCCGGGACCAAAACACTCTGAAATAGTTTGTTGGCAATACTTGAAAGATTTTTAAAAATAAAGTCAGCAATTTTAAAATCATTAACTGACATTAAAGAAGAACAAATGATGGTCAATGTAGAGTTTGAAACTGTGACTACAATCGTAGCAGACTTAAAGCCAGTAAAAATTGGCTTAGAAAAATTATGCAGTCGAAATGGAATTTCGATAACTACAAAAGGTGTATTTTCTTTCGTTAATAGGGAATTGAACGAACAAAATTCAGAATTTGCATAAAATATGAAATATTCTCTAATCCAGAGAATTAATGAGAGACGCAACGTTAATTTAATAGGACTGATGCAATACCTGAGTTTTAGGAAAAACTATGAAGCAGCTGCAGTTACTGTTAAAACTTCATGATTGCTTGATAAAAATTGTTTGGTTAGATAACTCCAAATGGTAGGGACAAGGCTTTTCTGCGAAGAAGAGGAATCAATATCCAACTCTTCGCACTCAGAGAAAGAGAGCCATGGAGATTTTGAAAGAAAAACCTCTGACTTTGGACGAAAAATTAGAGAAATTAATTTACTCAAAAGCATAAGTTTTATATTGTTCAACCAAGAAAAGTACTAGTTTCAACAAAATCATGAAACAAGAAATGCAGTTGTTCTACTCGACTGAAAAAATCCATCATCAAACATAATAAAACTATGTGAGGTTATAAAAACAATTCCTCCAACGTCAGTTGAAGCCGAGAGAGCATTTTCTACTGCCGGGTTGTTCGTCACAAAGCTTAGAACTAGGCTGAGTGATAAAAGTATAAATTGCTTATGCTTTCTAAAATCCTATTTTAAAAATAATCATTTTATTACATATTTTTTGTACTTTTTGGCTCTTTATATAAATAAGTATTAATTTTAGAATTTATATGTATCCTTATTTTTTTTATATAATTATTATTCATTTTATTCATAAATTACTTGTTTTTAAATTTTTTGAAATTCTGATGTATTTCCGGGAATCCCAGGAATGACAATTACATTCCCGGGAATGAAAAACCCGGGGAAATCAGAAACCCTAATCCCACCCCACATTCAACAAAACTTTCGAGGCATGAAGTTCTAATTTCGAAGTCGATGCAGGGGCTTAGAATCTCTAGTCCGTCTACATCTTACGTTACGATACATAATCCACTTTCCATCTGGCATTTGAAGAATGATTAATTTTTATATCTGCTAAGCAAGGTACATATAGCGATTTGCCTTTCCTGTTGAGTAAATTGCAGTCTGTTGCTGTGGTACACAATGATCGATTCCCATATCCTAGAATGTTTTTAAATTTCTGCAAATATTTGAAACATTCTATACACGTCATTTTCTCTAGAATCCCATTATAGCTTTTGAACACGTGGCATCACAAAAATTAAGATTATGTGCTTACGATGAGTTAAAAATTGAACTGATTGCAAAATTTCTAGAAAAGATTTCTACATGTGCATTAATTCCCCTATAGCATCACACGAAAAAGTCAGTTTAATCAAAATAGTTTTGAGTTGAAAAAGACCACAGAATATTCATTTATCAGAAATATATTTCTAAGTACCCTTCACAGAGCTGTAAAAAGTGTTAAGTGATAATTCGTTCTCATAGGAAATCGTTGCAAATTGAAATACTTGTAGACCTAGTTAGTAGTAAAGATATAGGGTGCATTGAAAATTCTGGTATAGAAGTTCAAGTAGTAGTCGTCAAACACTAGAGTTACAAACGTTAGTATATACTCTTTCCTTATATATAATTTTTTTTCATCATAACGTTATGTTTCAGATTTCCTTTTTTCATTTCTTCCTTCCACACTCGAATATTCGTTCTTAACAGTATTCATAAGTATATTTCATATTCTTTAAGAAAAAACTATATGTATTTCATTTTTTTTCACTCTCTTTCAATCTATGACTACAACACAATTTCCAAGACACAAAAAATGAGCCATTCCATTAAGCACATTTTTGAAAAGGTACTTTTTTTCCAAAATTCATTTCAGAATCGTTTGTGAATCGAGTTTTGTGAGAATTTTTGAAAATCATTCCTTTTGTATTGAGATAAGAATCAAATGGGAAATAAAAAAATATAAACATCGAGAATTTTCATAAAAAGAACAATTACCGTAAAATCCGGCGTATAACGCACACTTTTAACACAAAAAACAAGATCGAAATTTACGGGTGCGCGTTAGACGCCGGGTATAAAAATGAGAGCTTAAAAAATAAAAATAAAAGATAAGCATAGAAAAAAAATTAGACTTCTACATATATCGAAATACTATTTGCTTATAAGAAATGGCATTCCTTAAGAACTTAAAGGGTTGTAGATCTAGAAATATATATATATATATATATATACTATATTACACTATTTTTTAAAAGCCTGGGATAACACCTCAAATAAATGACTTCAAAACTATAAGAACATTGCTTAAGTATATTTTAGGTTTCCTCGTAAAAAAGAGGGTGCGCGTTACACGGCGAATATACCTAAAAATTCAAAACTGCAGCTTGAAATATGGGTGCGCGTTATACGCCGGATTTTAAGGTAGTTTAAGACGTTCGAGGTAGCAATATGCTGACACGTCAGCATATTGCTACCTCGTCTGCCGGCGCCGTTCTGGGAGGACGATCGACTATGATAAGTAGTATGCTTTATTGCAATTCGGCTTCTGAGGGTGGACGTACCAATTTTGCTGACAGTGAATGTGTTAATTTTACCTTCTATATATGACGAGACGTATATATGTTGTAGAAATTTGAAGAATATTTACCCTCATTTTTTCCTCTAGTAAAGTGGTTTCTTCAAGTTGATGTACACCAGCATAACGAGCTTCTAAGAAAGTCTTGTTGTCAGCGCACCTCACGCAACATGTAACTGAGAAATTTAAAAACAAAGAATTGAAAAATGAACATCATAAACAGTACAAAAAATTTCTATTTCTTCCATTCAAATATAAAAACATGTCATTTACATATTTTTTAAAAAATGATAATAAGTGTCGCTTTACTTAAGACAAGGATTTCTGAAAAATTCTTTTTGAAGTTTGGAAATAAGACAGCATATAATTTAACTTTCGTTGGTTTCATTCCGAGAGAAAGAAAATATGCTGAGAGAATATTTATCACACTTCTAACAGAGTATTGCACAATTCGATAGTATTCCGGGATCTTAAACTTCATTAAATAGATAATATGTTGCATTGCGTATGAAATTTGATACAACACAATACGATTTGGGAAGTTAAGTGGACATAGTAAAACTTAAGAATCACTTTAATACTCCTATTAACATAATGTGACACCCTGGCAATTGAGTTAGTGTTGTGATACCCCCCGGGGTGGGGGTATCATCTCTTCATCCACGTGACCTTCGTAGGGATAAAAGATTAACCACTCAAAGCTACCATAATAAAACTAGTTTATTATTATCTCAATTTATATTAAGCAATGCAACACAAGTCTTATAGGATAATGATCAGAAGTGACATGGCATAAATTACAATTCTTAGCAAATAGCGCATTTAATCCTATTCACTATCTTTATGATAAATTAACCACCGAAGCTATATCAATAGCCGATTCCTTAACTAATTAGAGTCCGCTCTATCGTTGAAGTTTAATATTAAGTCGCTTACCGATATTCCACGGTGAACAGCAACCAATCTTTATATCTTCTATATAATATTGTAATCCGACTTGATTCGGTGACTAGGCAACCTTCTGGCTTCGAGCCCACTTCAATATAGTTCTTATAATATTTCCAAAGACCTCCTCAGACTTCTAAGACTCCCTAAACTCTCTTAGACCTTCACGCGAATGCTAAAGCTCCAATATATATACTCATTCCTAATCTGCATAATCACGTTTTCTTCTTGAGTTGGTTGGAATGAAATGCCATTTTGGCCCCAAAGATTCCCCAAGAGGATTTTAGAGAAAGGCGCTGTAAAGCCCCGACACAGTATATTGTCTTGTTGGGACAGATTCTATTCATCAGAGTGAATGTACAGTATTCATGAGTTGACCCCGCTAGAAAGAATACGCACATGGGTTCCGTACAGTTGTTTCTAGACGTAGCATAGTGCCCAGCACAAACGTCTTAAGGCATTGGCCAAAGTCTCATTCTTAACTCGACCTTAATAATAACATGATCCAAACAATTTTAATGGTGTATTGTCATTCCCGCAAATATTCTCTAAAAAAAAATTGGAAATGTCGAGCTATATACCAACTGGCAATAGTGGAGAGGCTTTATTTTTATGTCATGACCATTGTCTGTGTCTAGCACCAGGCCAACATACACAATTATTAAGTCTAAAGGCGTCAATCGGTCAAGTCGGTTTGTGACTAGATTTGTGAAGCTGTATTTGTTACGGGTCGCTCTTTGTACGACTATTTGGCAACGCATGTTATATATTTCTACGTAACAAAAGTGCGGGTGGGACTTACTTTTGTGTAGAAACTCAGAGCTCAAGAAGTCTTAAGACGTCACTGGCACTCAGGGATTTTCAGGTTAAAAATTCCACTTAATAAGAAACTTGGATAATCCAACTAAGAGGACATGGTACGACTTAGGCAAACATTTTTAGTTTATGGATTTTCAAAATTTTTTGGCTGCTTCCTATGTGTGTATTACACTATGTAAAACAGATTTTGTGCTCTAAATTTCATAAAAAGTTGGCCATTTAATTTCTTAAGGAAAAAACTTAAAATTTGAGAAGTGATTTTAAAATGCTACCCTTCCTAGAAAAATTTGCGTACATACATGAAATTTGATTTACCAGTACGTCAAACTATGTATAACAAATTTGGTATGGGTTTTGCGATAACATGATTGGTTTTCGTACAATACTTCTTTTTATGAATACTTCCTTAAAAAATGTATAAATTCTGAGTTTAATTATTTTTTAAAAAAAATAAATATTGCCTTGACAAAAATACATACCAACTTCTGTTACATGTACTATAGGCAATAGGTAAAAAAAATTCAAAGCGTTAGGCACAATAGAAAAAAAGCCTTAGCATTTTAAATGAAGTCAAACTAGTTGTTTTATCTTTCTGAGATAAATCCATTTAATGTTTTGATTCGACATTGAGATGTGAATAAAAACGAACGTAAAGGCTATCATAATTCTGCGTTTTTTAAGTTTAGAGCTTTCAAGTTTTGTGAGGTTATAAAAAAGTATATAAAGAATAATCTCTAGGCTAAAAATATTAGATTTGATTTTTTGACCGATTTTTGTCAATTGAATCGTACTGGGTGCCCTTAAGTTTTTATTACGAATATGAATCCATTACTTCAGGGACTTAACCAGTGACGTAACAGAGAATATTAGCCCCCCCCCTTGCAAAGTCAGGTTTGGGGCCTCAAGCCAGATCTTACACAAAGGACTGTAAAACTATAAGGTAATACAGGTTTTGGGCCCCCTAGAATCCTGCCCCTCCGGGGGTGTACGTTACGCCACTGGGCTTAACCCTTACCAAGCCATATGCCGTATTTACTCGAATCCAAACCGCATTATTTATCTGCTGTTAATGCTATCGAAAATCGTTTGCGGTTTAGAATCAAAGACAAAATATTTGAATTTCTACCTTTTTCAAAAAGAAAAATATAATCGTCCATACTGGCCACTTGCATCGATGACTTATCCCAGTGCTCGGCAACCCCCGGTCCGCGAATCAAATGGTACCGGGCCACCCGTTTCATTCCAACTGAATTTAAATTCCTAGTTCTATACACCAAATTAAAAATATCTGTGCTTCATTACATTTTTTTATTAAAAAAGGGGGCCCCGGAAGGTAGTGACATGAATCTTTTAATGTTTTAAAAAGCAAAAAAAAAGAAAAGAAAAACACAGCAACTATTTTCTCTTTCAGTTAGCAGAGCATCTCTACTTTCTCTCGCCGGGGCTGCCCTTGGGTCAAAACATTCCCTTCTCTGCACCCCATTCGAGGGGGGGAGGGGCATCTTCCGCCTTTCTCGGGGATCCGGCCCTCTTGGAGCTCTCTTGTTTCATCCTCCGGTCGGTGGAATCAGATTCCTCTTTAGTCAAAAAGGTGTTGCGGGGGCGGCCACGCCTTAACCCTCAAATACACAGCTGCCGAATGCACGTGTGAATGTCGTTTCCACAAAAAAGACCTATCTGTGTGAAGTGGGGTTTTCTGCAGTAACAGCAACCAAAACAAAGCAACGGAATAAACTGGACATAAGCAACACACTTCGGGTGTCATTGTCTCCGATTACCCCCCAGATGGAACCGTCTCATTGCAAAGAAACAAGCTCAGGGTTCTCATTGGTTTAACGTTCTAGTAAGTTAAAATGTTAAATCACTTTATTTATTTTTTGGTGTAACTGTATTTTATTTTGAAGGCATAATTAAATAGAATTAAATTCTTTATTAAATTACTTATATTCTTTATGTATTAAATACAATTAAATACATTTTGCTATAAATCAAAATAATCTAAAATATAAACAATCAATGTCCTACCCTCAGTGGGCCGCGGTAAAATTATCAAACGTTGACCGGTCCGCAGCGATAAAAAGGTTGCGGAGCACTGACTTATCCCATTCCCTAGTTTATCTCCAGTATTCAGTCTATCCTAAACATTGTTATCTGCTCGTATTTAGGAAATATTTTTATAAACGCTTTCTCTTTTAATCACCTAAACATCAAAGATGTCGGTAATACATCAAGACGAGCTTTTCTGCGACGCAAGTATGAAAAGGGAAGCAATTTTATATGCAAAACAAAACGGAAACATAGCAGTGGCCACTGAAAATATGACACGGATGAAACAAATTTACGTCGATGGAGTGAACAAGATCATATATTTTTTGCTTGTAAGAACTCAACAGTTTTTAATAATTATTTTACACTCTTCAATAACACATTCTTTTAAAAAATGTTGCTGAAAAAATGCATCGGATGGCACGGAAGACGATACCATGTGGGAAAATGACGAGGCCGACACCAATTCCGAAGTCAACTGGGACAATGGGAGAGACCAATCATTTTCGAAATATGATACTGACGGTTAGAATAATTATAGGTTCATGTATGTATTTGAAAGTTTTCAATACTGATAAAATAAATAAATTACTAACTTCTTATTATTTCTCATTAAAAATTTATTTTTAATTTCTGAAGGATCGGATATAGATGAACCTTTTACACACTTTCAAATTTTCTCTCAAAAACGTGTCTAGGGGTGCGGCTTAGAATCGATGACAACATTTTTTCACAAAACTATTTTGAGAATTTGGGGGTGCAGCTTAGAATCGATCGCGGTTTAGATTCGAGTAAATAAGGTATTTGCGAAACGTAAAAATTAGCATCTGTTTATCTTAATTTGTTTGGATACAAACTAAATAAAACTCATAAGAAATACATAGCAATGTGTATATTTTTTTTCCCATCAATGTGTAATTTTATCAGGCAGTCGTTTTCATTTGTTCAAATCTACTTTATTATTGCACAAAATTATACTTACTGAATAACATGCAAGAAAATACAGTAATATATTATTACACGAACAAGAATAAGAATACAGGCCTCGAATGTTTTATCGCTGGCGCCAATTGATTAGAAATTTTTTTCCTCCTAAGTGTTCCTGTTTACGTAATTGCCTTTGAAATACGTTTTATTTTGACATTCTGTATTAAAAATTCATGTAAGGTTATAATTAAATGTAACAAAATTATCGATTTTAAAATGAGGGAAATGTTTCCCTTAGCCATGAAAAGGTTAACACCACACTTCTACCTCCTTGATAAGTGTGTATTTCCCCCAAACTAAGTGTCCAGTGACAACGTGCTCATGTCCAATCGAGATGCATAGTTCTGCTTCGAGTTGTAATGAAGAAAACTCGAGTTATGTAGCAACGGTTCCTATTCACGCCCTTTCACCAGGGTTGTTTTGAACGTCCCCGGCACCTTAGGCACTTCAAACTGTTACGCCTCCCACTATTTCCAGAGCACCCCCTCCTTCAGTTCTTTCCTTACCAGTTTTGATAAGGGAGGGATTTTCCGTTAACACTCTTACGCTTTTCCCTTTCTTTGTTTTTTGCTCTTTGGAGAGCCTTTTCATTATCCACCACCTATGGACCCACCGTGTCCTGGATGGGCAACCGGCAGCCGTAAGGAAAGGACAGTAACATGGTTTGGTTACCCTTGTTCATTTCTTTCCTTACAGTATCAGAGACCACCCAACCACCCTTTTGTAAATTTATGTAATAAATTAATGAAATTGTTTGCAATTACAGTATAGAGTATACATTATTGTATCAACTGTTTTCAACGTTAATTATCATCTTTTTCCCAACTCCCTTCGCTTTACTATCTTTTATTTTCAGACATCATTATTCTTCGTTAAATCACTGTCATTGTACAACAAATGTTTGATCGAGCTTTGATCATGGCAAAATCATTATTTAGATCATAGTAATCAATTTCCATTGTAATATCATTTTGAGAGCATAGCAACATCAACCTGTTAAGCTTTTCTTTTTGTATAGTAGATATCATTTCAATATTTACTCTCTTAAGGGCAGAAATGTTGCTCTCAGGACTTGCTAGGCGGTGGTATGTTCGCTGTAATTTCAATATTTTCTCTCTCTTTTTTTTTTTGCCCTCTATGTCAATAATTATGTCTTAAGCTTAACTTCGAATAATAAAATAGTCAAGCTTACCTTAATTCTCATCGGATCGAGAGGGTTTTGAGAGTCCTGTTCGTTCATTTAGTTCATAGAAAGTTTGAATTAGTTCATATAAAAAGTTCAAAGAAGAAAAAACCACACGTAAATAAGGAGCGAGCCAAAACCGTAGTATATAAGAAGCTTTATTGACAACTGATTAAAAAGAAAACATTTCTCGTGGTTTCTCGTGAGGCAAAGTGCGTTGCCACACAACTGCAACGGAAAAATAGAAATAATTAATTAAAAGAATACAAATTGCGAAGGCTCGATACGAGGATTCGCGAAACCCTCAAATTTCTTGCGCCCCCAGATCTTTTGCGCCCAAGGCATGTGAATAGTGTACTTAAGCAGACAAACGGACCTACCTTTCACTAATCCTCTTAGGAAGATACTTCTTTAAGTTTGAGTTTAAAACCACTTTTCGTAGATAGAACTTGATTGTATGCTAATTTGAGTGATATTTAAACCCTAGCAATGCGAGTGTTAGAGTTAGTTATTACACTGTTATTAATAAAGTGAGAACACAGCGAAGTGCCTTTCGAAAGCCTTGGTGAAAGTAATGTCGTTTTCCTTATAAATCCTAATTTCCATGGGTCAGTTAGGCGATCATATCCGATGATTTTATGTTTTCAGTAATTTGTCCAAATCCATCTTTAGTTAATTTTGTTTATTGGACGAAACACATAGAAGACATCACACAAAGAACATTACGTAAACTAAACTACCCCTACAAGCCAAACAAAGTATACATACTCTTCACTGACTTGCAGCGCCATCTATATTAAAGAATTTAATTTACAACAGAAAGAGAGAAGTTTTTGTTTGAAATACAGTCGACCCAGGAGAGATCTGACGAGTGCTCTTCTATCGGATCACTCACAAGAAGTGTCCCCCCATTTTACAGGCAATTGTGCAAGTCGGATCATTTTAAATTTTTCAAAATTTAAACCCTTTCCCTTTTTTCTATGGAGTCTTGAAAACTTTTCCAAGACATCCTTTTTCTCGGGACGCTCTATTCGAACGTCCCACTTCATTTTCCACGCCCACTTTCTGCGACGACTGGTTTTACCAGCCAATCACAGTCAGCAGGGCACTTGCTTCTGAGGCAGGCGGACCTTGTCCGCCGCTGTTCTTTAGCAGTTTATGATCTGCCCATTTTTATTTCTTTTTCTACTTTTTTCTCCCTTTTACTTTATGTCACCCCATCTCATTATGCTCTAATTTTAAATCAATTCTGATGAGGAGGTACGTCCCTCATTTAGGGACAGGAACTCCGCAAATCTACATGCCACTTGCCACTCACATAGAAGTGTTTAATTATTTGTCTTACGAATTTACTATAATTAACTAATTTGATTATTCCCTCGGCTTATAATCTTGATTGATATTAACTTGACTAAACCAGATGAAACTGATTCTTTTTATAACAATGTCTGTCGATTTGGTGTCCTAAACTACACCCATGACCTCAAAGTCGCGACAAGGTTTCTTATTTTTGAGTCAGGGTTGCATTTTGAACTATTCAAAAACACAAAAACGTTTATCATATTTCAAGAGATATTTTCGTATTCTTACCGAATGCTCCCACTGCTATCACAATAACCAAGAACATCCAAGCAAACACTTGAGAATCAGCTTTATACTGCAAGTAATTCCCTGAATTCTCATCAATAGGGTGATCTGAATATTGGCATGCATAGTAACTAAAAAAAGAAACAAAATTTGAGTATATAAGTAAACAAATTTTCAGTAATTCCGTAACATTAAAATATTCAAATTAAATATTATCAGTTATATATTTTAGTAATACTGTGGAATAATGCATAAATCGGGATCTTGGGACACGTCTCAGGCTCAATTACAGCTTCGGATCACTCAATTAGATGTATATCAAATAAAAACTATATAAAATGATTTAATATGAAGGAGGGATATATACTTCAAAAAAAGAAACAAAACATGAAAGAAAAGCTATTGCTGAGACAACTTTACTTCTTACGAGCAAATATACACACTGCTGGCTACCGTAAATGCAACACCCTGAAAGAAGCATGCAAATAACATGAAATTTACAACATGTGTTAGCGGAGGTGAGATATGCAAATGATTAGAATTTCAGCGCAGACACACATCACGCGCGTCTGTGGTGCCACCTCAAAGCGCTATTTAAGGCTTGGAGATTTCGACGATTTCAAGTTCGGCAATTGTGTTTTTCTTGTGGTTTTTTCAAAAAACGACCAGTTATGTCTCGTAGAAAACAGCGATCAGCTTTTGATCAAGTATCCGAGTTCGACAGAGGAAGGATAGTGGCCTACCGAGATTGGGGATTACCTTTCAGGAAAATCGGTAGTCGTGTTGGACGAAACCAAACAACTGTTATGCGGATATGTGGCCGTAAGATGCAGGAGGGTACGACAGACCGACGTGGTCGATCGCATCCACCTCAGTGCACCACTTCACGTGAGGACAGGCAGATTGTGCGCATGGCAGTGACGGATCGCTCAGTCACATCACGAACCATAGCACAGCACATTGAGTCTGTAACACATCATTCAGTGTCTGCGCGTACCATTCGACGCCGTTTACAGCAGAGTGGTCTGTCCGCAAGACGTCCATTGCTTGGTCTACCCTTGACGCACAACTACAGACGTCTCCGCCGCCAATGGTGCGATGAAAGAAAGATGTGGGCGGCAGAATGGAATGAAGTTGTCTTTACTGACGAGTCACGCATCTGTCTGCAACACCACGGTGGTTCGGATTCGAGTCTGGAGACACTGCGGAGAGAGGATGCTGAACAGCTGCGTTATGCACCGCCACACTGGTCTTGCACCGGGTATTATGGTATGTAGCGGTATTGGATATCACTCGCGCACTCCTCTAGTATGCATTGCTGATACTTTAAACAGCCAGCGCTACATCTCCGAGGTGTTGGAGCCAGTTGTCCTTCCTTACCTTCAGGGCTTGGCCACAGCCATATTTCAACAGGAGAATGCGCGACCACACGTGGCACGCATTGTGCAAAGGTTCTTCATCAATCACCAGATTGAATTGCTTCGCTGACCGGCTCGCTCTCCGGATCTTTCACCGATAGAAAACATGTGGTCCATGGTTGCTCAACGATTGACCTAGATTACACACCCAGCTGACACACCAGATCAACTTTGGCAACTTGTGGAAGCTGCTTGGTCTGCTGTACCCCAAGAACACATCCAAAGTCTCTTTAATCAATGCCGAGGCGTGTGGCAGCGGTGATCTCCAACATTGGCGGCTCTTCTGGCTACTGATTCTGGCAGGAACCACACTTCACAGAAGTCTATAAATTTAATTATTTGATACTTGGACAACATGTTATCTACAAAATAAATTTTCTTGTGATATCTCTTGTTTTTCTTGGTGTTGCATTTACGATGGCCAGCAGTGTATATATCGATATCTAAAATATATAATTTAATCAATATATAATTTTTAGTCTTTTTATTGTATCTTTCGGGTAGCAATTAAACGTATAATTAGACTAATAGTTAAAATTTCTCTCAACAGATTTTAGTTAAGTCGATACAGGCAATCAAAAGCTAAATTACTCTGGGGATTCTTCAAAAATAACTTTTAAATATATATAGATAAATTCTTAAGTATCTAACCCCGTGGTTCTATATACACTATTGTACATTAAAATTGTCCAATTCAGAAAGAAATGGAGATAACAAAATACTTGTTGGACAAATATATTATACTGGAAATAACAAGTGATTAAATTTTCAAGAAATTCAGGTGCATGGATCCTGAGAAATCAGTACCCAGAACAACCATCTTTGGCAGTAATAACAACACTTATTCGCCTAGGCATTGAGGTATTGTGCATGTACATGTACATATGCCCATGCAGCTTCAACACAATGCCACAGCTCATCAACTGCAGTGACAAGCGTATGGTGACGAGCCAGTCACTAGGCAACCATGGACCAGACGTTTTCTATTGGCGAGAGATCTGATGAATGTGCAGGCCACGGCAACAGCTGAACATTTTCTGTATCAAGGAAGGCCCGTACAATACCTGCAACATGCGGTCGTGCATTATCCTGCTCAAACGTAAGATTTCGCAGGGCTCGAATAAAGGGTACAGCCACGGGTCGTAACACACCAGACATGTAACATGCACTTTTTAAAGTGCGTTCATTGTGAAAAGAAGTGACAGAGATGTGTATCCAGTAGTACCCCATATCATCACGCCAGGTGATGGGCCAGTATGACGAGGACGAATGCACGCTGCCAGTGTGCGTTCACGGATGCGACCATCTTGATGCTATAAACAGAACCTGGATTCATCCGAAAAAATGACATTTTACTATTCGTGCGCCCAGCTTCGTCGTAGATCCCACTATTGAAGACGCTTCTGTCTGTGATGCAGCTTCAAGAGTAGCCGCAGCCATGGTCTCCGAGCTGAGAGTCCATGCTTCTGCAAACGTCGTTGAACTGTTCGTGCAGACACTTGTTGTCTTGCAAACGAACCCATTTCTTGACTCGGGACGTAGCTGCACGATCCATTAAGGCCATGCGGGTAACATGCCTATCTTCTCGGCTGTTAGTGGTAGGGAACCGTTGAGATCCAACAGAGCGTTCCGTATTACCGTCCTGAAACCATCGATTCCATATTCTGCTAACTGTCATTGGATATCGACCGACGCGAGCAGCAGTACTGCGATACGATAAACCGCACATTCCCGATACTCTACAATTCGACCTTTATCAAAGTCAAAAACGTGCAGGTACACCTTTCTACTTCTTACATGAGGCATCAATGTTTAAAGGCAATTTGTGTAAGAGAAACTGGCTGAACAATTTCCCCATTTAAACACATTTTAGGTCTCGCTACCAACGCCTGCTTTGTCTAAATGCACTGAAAAGCTAATTATTTGCATATAATAGCACCTTCTTCCTGTCGTTTAAATTTCACATCTGTAGCATGTCGCCTTCTTGGTGTAGCAATTTTAATGGCCAGTAGTGCACATCTATTTATTGAAATAATGCTGTCTTAAAAGAAAACTACATTTAATAATTTTTCCTAATTTTGCTGTAGCTGAATAACATTAATTTGATTAGCAATAGCATAAAATATAAACAAAAATTATTAAAAAATTAAAAAAATAAAGCACAGTTCTAAAATCATGGGACAAATTCTTATTGGTGCTAGGGTACTACTAAAGCAAAACATTTTTGTGTGTAACAATGAATGCCAACATAAATAAAAGAGACATGAAAAAAACAAGCATTATTTATTTACAACAACGGAAAGTAATTCTTTACAATAATGTTTTCAATGGATACTCAGTATTAAGCAACACCAATAACAGAAGCTTAGGCCCACAAAATCTGTGGAGTGATCGGTAAACTTTTTTGAGGATGCCAAGTATGCCAGCAGCCACAATGAGAAATGGAGCAATCCTCAGCAGTCAACCATGTTTCATAAATGAGAACATTTAGATGTCCCCATAAACAGCAACAGAATTTCGATATAAGGTAATTCGGGGAAAGACGCCACAGTTAAGGATTTTTCGATTAGTACTTTGAAAATTGAAACGACAAGACCATGAACAAAATACACCTTATTTTTCAATATTTAATTGGTTATGTATACAGGTTAATTCTTTTCTTAGTACGAAGATAAATAAGTTTAATGTTAAAGAAATTCCTTTAATTGTGGTACCTTACCCCATATATGGGGGCCTAATTATTAACTGTAGTTATATCTTTTACGGTAATATACAGTGTTATAAAATGAAAAAAAAATTTTAAGTTCATTTCATTTATTTCTGAACCATGTGGCGTCTTCCCCCAAGTATTGAGAGCAGATGCCCAACACGCTTGTTTCCTTATTGCTGCAATGTTATGGCCGTTTCTACATGCATCGTATGTGTAACATTATGCGTAACTCACTTATATTGCTAATATCTTACTTAAAATAACCAACACGTTTATAGAATTAAAATATGATGAACAAAATATTATAAAAGTTGTACTCACCACTTTAAATGTTCAAAAGATCAAAAAACAAGACCGATTAAAGACGATTAATTCAGATAAATTCACAAGCCACCCTCAATGTCGGACCAGACTATTCACACAAGCGGCTCAAAACTGCCATCTATCAACGCATAAAAGTACTATTAACAAACTGGCATCTCCCCCCCCCGAATTACCTTATCTGACGATGGTTAAATGAACATCTCTCTATAAAGCTACTCGAGGGCTATTGGCGACGGACCTCGTATCTTTGATCCATGGTGAAGTGACGAGGAACTAGACCTGCGCTGGCATCCAGCTCTCCTAACTTCCACACCACACCAACGGGAGGATGTCTGAGCCTCAACGGATTTAACGAGCATCGGCCGCTCCTATACATAGGGTCTTCAGCGGTACAAGGCTCGAACTCAAGATATGCGAACCATAAGTTCGTAACCTGGACCATTAAACTACCACGGCCATTCGGTATATCAGACAACAAAAATAGAAGATATGGGCTAGTGAAATTCACATTTCATAAAAGTTTCAAAATATTCGATGAATATTAAATCATGCTAATCGTGGAATGAAAACTTCAAACTGAGGTTTCTCAATGTTGAATTTTTGATTATATACTATCATTCAAAACCCTGAGGCTTTTTCGATAGTTGGAACAAGGATGTGAAATTTCATAAATATTCTAAAATGTATGTTTTGTAAATCTGTGTATGGAATTAGCTCTAAGATGCGTAGTAAACTTTTTAAAAAATTTCAAAATCAAAACTATTACTCTTTCTATAAATTTTGTATGTTTCACAACGAAAAAATTAATATAAAAGTAATAAGCAACAGCATAAAAAAAACCCATACACAGTTTTATGTAGTACATTATGTGGTACTTTGAAAAAAAATTTGAAAGAAAATATACATATTTAAAAATGCCTTAGGAATTTAGAAAATGTTAAAGAAAACTTTAAAAAAATTTAAGTTTTACAAACATTTTGCAATAAATTTGAAAATTTTTATATGGAATTATTACTTAATAAGGACCTTTATTAAATACAATTAAAATCAGATTTCAAAAATTAAAAATAAAAAAACTTGTAAAGATGATACCCAGTCGCCTTATAAGTATTTTGTATGTCTGTGTGTTTGAGTCTCTACATATTACTTCCGGTTATTCTTTCTTGCTATTCTTGAGCGCACAATTCTTTTCTTCTTTTAGTGAACTTAACCACTTCTTCAAAGTTTGTCTCATTACTTTAGAATCAGCCTGTACATTTATTAAGTTAAATACACTTTTCAAGTTAAATGATTTGTATTCTTGTTCTTATTAAAGAATTCTGTTTAACCTTTATTAATAATATTAGTTTTGTTTAGGTGCAATGAGAATTACGAAAGTTATTGGAGTTCTTCTTGACGGTGGCATAATATTTTTGGCTGGTAAATAAGCATGCGGCATCATAAACCAGAGAGGTTACAGCATCTTATTTACATTTTGAACAAAATTTAAAGCAAATCTGCCTCAAAGATGCTGCATCTCATTCAAGTCAAGAAATAAACGATACGCCTGCTTTATTCGTTGATATAGAACAGAGATAGCGAACCAATGGCACGCGTGCTACTGATGGTCCACAACACAATATTTCGGGCACTCCACCGTTCAAAATAACAAAGTTAACTCAGAAGTATTACGAACAAACGCGAGTGATAGGTCACGGATTTAATTCCAGACACATGCAACTATTTGAAGAAGCTGACTTATGCCATGGTAACCATATTTACATCTATCTATGCTTATTATTATTTTCAGAAATGAATAACATTAAAGACTCCCTTAGAAACCGTCTGGCAACTCTGCAGGCATTCTGCTGAAATTTTTTTTTCAATGGGGCTACAATTTAGCAACTTAGCCCTTTTGTAGACACGGCAAGTCCCCAAATGTGAGAGCTATTTCATGGTGGCACCATCTATCGACGGCCTCGTTACCAAATTTGGACGCTGAAATTAATTTTCTCCTAAACGTAACATCTTACAATCCTAATATAAGTTATTTGCCATCTAATCTGCAACGACAGACGTCACACTAACGTTACTTAAATTTGAATTACACTTTTTACTAAAACATTTACTACTACATAGTGCAAAATGTATTTTTTTTGTAGTAAGTAAAAAGTTTTGAGTTGTTATATATAATATTTAGTTTTATTATTTTCCCAATAATCATACGTCAAAATTATTTGGAGACACATCTATACCTTATTAAACATTTCTTTAGAAAAAATGACACGTTGGTCCATAAAGGTTCGCCATCCCTGATATAGAAGGTATTGGTTGACAAACCTGCCGTAATCTGAAAGGTCTTTATCATCCATTATAATGAATCTAATGTCGATTACATCAATGTAGAATACTACAAATTTATGAGCAATTTCCTACTGATAACTTTGATTATGGCGAATCTCTTCATTGCACACTGTTCCGTATTGTGTTTTTATCGCCTTTGGCGACAGAACTCTCCCCAAATCGGCAACTCTTGTAATCTCTGGGAGAGAGAATGGTTAGAATGGTCATCGGATACGTGATCTCCGAGAAGATCTTAATCCCCCTATCTTCTGTATTTTGAGTTGACATTCACAGATAGAGCTTACCCCATGTTAGATTTTAAGTATTAAAAATAAATTTAAAGTTAAAGTTAAAATGATTGCACTCGGAGTTTAAAATAAATAATAATAGTAAAAGAAATTGCTGGAGCCAGTAAATAAGAGAAAAAAATATGAAAAGAGAATTAAATGAGAATAATAATAGTCTGTGTCAGCCGAGCATCAAACTCAAAACGAGAAGTTATGCCGGCCGACTTACTCATTGGGTAGCATAGTAAGTCGGCCGGCATTACCATCAAATGCTGACGCATTTTCTGCTTTAGAGACAGCTATACAATGATAAGAACAACAATTATAATGATGTCTTACTCAACTACTGCTGCTCAAGAGAATCAGAGACCTTGCAGCGAGAAAAAAAAATGTACAATGGTACAGCGAGAAATAAGTGATTATTTTCCACAATAAAGGTAAAATTGCGACATTTCCCCCCTATTTTGCTTTTTCTTCAAGCTCGTTTCACGCATGTGATGATTTTCAATATTCACATAGTGTTTCAATATTCACATAGTATTCCGGTTTCATATACTGCATGGATCGCATTCGGTTTTCGGTTATCCGAACGGTGTCCGGTCCCAATTGATTCGGATAAACGACGTTCTACTGTACATGAAATGGTGAAGAAAAGATCATTTGAGTTTTACCACTTACTCGCCATCCAGCAGTGATACAAATAACCAGGTGCTGGGCACTATCAAAGCTCGAGCAAATACACCCCAAAAAGTATTGCAGGCTACTGAGCGACTAATATGAGCAGTCTTTTTTCGATACATCTTGCCATGGAACACAAGCCACAAGTCATTATTAAAAACCATACCTAAAAATAAACAAGAAAGATTAAAGTTTTTTATTGAGAAATAAAATTTCACTGCACACCTCTATTCAATGGAATTGTATCAGAGATGATTATGCAAACTAATCATGTGAAGCCTATAATGTTCACTCATATTCAGATCCCTTTTGTTCATAGTATTGTAAAATAAACATATAATTTACACGCAATTTATTGTATTACAAAAATAAAATTCACTCTTTTTTCAAAGGATATAAATCTAAATTCTTTATTATCTTTACTTACAAAACATTATGGCTTCTCTTAAAGTATTGTATGAATAATTTGTGGGAATGATACATTAACATTATAACATGTAAATACAAAGGGAAAAAATATACGCACAAAATAGAATTGTACTTCAGAGAACTGTATACTATTGATAAATCATACCATACAGAAGTAAAACCATTATGCATTCATTTGAATTTTATGCTTATATATTTACTAATATTTTATATTTCAGGTTTGAAGAGAAAACTTCTCTCTGTATTGTAAAATATCGTACAGTGAGAAGTTTGTTTAAAAGAAGCGGTTTTAATCCAATATTGTGGAGCAATTCCTGTGTAAAAATATATAATAAAGTAATAAAAAATAACTAAGAACTATTAATAAAAATATTGGCAAATATAATGAAAGAAAGGAATGCATATAGTTAAACTACACGTAACTACTTAAGAGGATTAGTAGACTAACTCATAATAAGATAAATAAGCTGGAATAACGCAAAAATTACATAAAAGAGTTACTAAGATTATTTCCTCCCTAATAGGTATACTAGAATAATGCAAAAATATGATTATTTCATATATATAATAAGCTTAAATCACACAAGATGTCAACAACATACATGTAAGATTTTACCAAGCTACACACAACCATGTGTAAATGTTGCCCATGTATCACGTGATTCCTTTTTGGCAGCGCTTGTCTGTGAGTTTAGTCCATTTCGCTCTTTACTTTGGAGAGCCAAGATCGTCTTGATTCTACAGGGCACGACAGAGACCCTCCTAAAAAGAAGTCACGTGACCAAAGGAGGGACTAATTTCCCCCGGGATTGACTATTACTTCACTAGTCTTTTATTAAAGCTTGTGATTTCATGCTTTAAGTTACAATTTTTTTTTAGGTATGAAATGTAGTGAGCATACATAAGTCGCAATTACCATTGTATATAAAGAAAGGTACGACATTTATATTATATAACGTTATTCTTGAGTCCTTATTGAATTTTGTTTTGAAGACATACTATAATAAACTGAGACATTTACACCAACGTCCCTAATTATTTGTAAATTAAGGTATTTTTCATATGAGGAATTACTGTTTAAATTTATAATTTGTTATTCTATAAAATCCTTACTGTCTTAAAAAAATTAAAAAAAATTATTAATAATTTAACCTAAAACTCCTCACATTTTATTGTTGATGTAGTTGTTGTTGTACACATTGTATTGTTGTGTTACAACAACTCATTTTATAGTAATGTCTCGTTATTGTTGTGTGTACCTAACTGTTCATTTAAAAAAATGTATATACTTGCATTTTCCCGGCTATCCATCTTATTTGAATTAGATATCATATAGATTCAGTGAATTACTAAATATTCTTAAGAGGAGTCGGAAACTTTTATACCGACAATGTTAAATTGGCTGTTTTTGATGTATCTTTTCTCAAAATCTGTTATATGTGCCTGATAAAAATTTTCATACAATTAAAATACACCTTTTATATTATACTGAAATAAGATTTTAGTTAGTTTTGAATTGTTTTATAATTTATAAAATATTTTATCAAACATAGTGAAGTTTGACCCAGTTCAAGTGTAGTATAGGGGGGCCACTTTGAATTAAGCGATTTTTCTTCGGATTTGGCGAATTTTTTCTAAATGTCATGGTGAGATATCAAATTCATTCTGAAATAAATAATAAATAATTCCGAAAAAAGTACCTTGGCGACTGGTTTTAGTCGCCAAAAAAAAGGACTGCGCCAAGTGCCCCCTATACTACACTTGAACCGTTTGACCCATTTTTCACATAAAAAAATTGTAAAAAATATATTTTTGAGCTTTTTACAAAAAGCTCATATTAGTATATATTAGGCATCCTTATAAGTATGTCTTAAGAAACTTACATACCTGTGAACATTATTTTCCCAGAAAAGGTACATCGATCATCAAAAATTTACATTTTGACATAAATGAACTTTAATGTGTAATTACTTTTTATTAAAACATTCCTCCCCATACTCCAAATGATCTACATTTTTTTTTTAATCTCATCATTTTCTCTCTTCCTTTTAAGTCTTTTTTCATTCCTAACATCCTTTGTTTTTTGTAAACATGAGTATTTAGCCTTTAATGGTCTCTGTTTGTCGAGGCGTTCCATTCCCTGTTCCGTGTAATCACCAGGGTTAATATTAAGTTTTCTCAAAATTTCTGGTTTTGATAGATTTCCCATATTAAATGATGAAATTGCATTCCATGTACCCAATGATAATACTTCTATTTGTACAAATATTTTTTTCGGTACACTAGACCATATTACGTTGTTTACACTTCCATTGGGATTTTGTGTACCTCCATGTAAACACAATTTTTTAGCAATTCTAGATTAAATGTTCTGATTTCCATCATCCATTCAACTTTTAAGCAAAAACAAAATTCTTTGTTTGCAGATTTCGCGCACGCGCGCGCCATTCAAATGGGCGTGGCCCAGTTTCAATGATTATTTAAAAATGGGTTTTAATGGCCTCTAATTACCCTAGAGGTTAAAGTAAAGTATTTTTAGAAGGGTTAAAATCTATACAATTTGAAAATGTAAAAATCTCAAAATTGTCATATTAGGAAGATTTTAAGTTTCCAACAATCCTTAATACGGTATAAATGTCTTTGAAAAAAATCTGCTCTAGTGATACTATTCCTCATCATGTTATAGCTATTCAATCTTGGGAAAAGTTTATTGAAAGTTGTAATGTAAGATATTTTGCAAGCTGATAAAAAAATTGCGCGTTAAGAGTGTGCTATCTTTACACTCGGGTAAATATAGTACTATTTCCTTGAAAAATTTATTTTCAAATCATTCATATTAGATATTTAATGGTAAGTAGATATTAAGGATTTCCGCGAAATGTTAAAAATTTCAGATAAATTAGATGATATATCAATAGAAAAGTATAAAGTTTTAA
Organism: Trichonephila inaurata madagascariensis; assembly: GCA_019973955.1. Taxonomy (NCBI): domain Eukaryota; kingdom Metazoa; phylum Arthropoda; class Arachnida; order Araneae; family Nephilidae; genus Trichonephila; species Trichonephila inaurata. Next base: position 53,515 of record BMAV01024666.1, on the reverse strand, counting down.
TGTACATAAAGGGTTGTTGCGTACATAATATAAAATTCAGATGCTCCGATTGAAAATATATACCGGCTGTCTATAATTAAACTTGAAATTTTAGAGCAGTAGCAAAAACTATACAGCGTAATTGCATGAAAATAGGGTAATGGCAGAATGAAGTGTTGGGAATTTTATCGATGGATAAAAACCAATGAGTTTCAAAAACCACCCATTGGTGATGTATCATAGCTTTATTGAGAACGTATAAATAATCTACAAAAGTTTATAAAACATGCTCGATATGTTGTCCACCTTTGTCTGCTACCATCTGAAAGCGTAAAATCGCATGTTCGATTCTTAAAAGCAACATGAATTAGGGAATGTTACGCACATTGCGTTCTATGCTTTCTTTAAGGTCGGATAGAGATGTGATGGGATCATGGTAGACCATGGTCTTGAGGAACAAAAAAGGAACATAAAATAAAAAAATTTCAAAATATTCTCCTTTTGTGAAAAATGCATCTATTATAATAATATTTTGCCTGTATATAGCTTAGACCTCTGTACAGAGGCTCAACTAGAATTTTTGAAATAAATAACTTAGAAGTGGGTTTATCCATATTTTACGACAACAGAAGGGAGAAATTTTAAGAAAATACGCCGATAATTATTTCAAATGGTTGCAACTCTGAAAATAATTTGAATTTTTCAAACATCATAGTTGAGCCTCTGTACAAAGGTCTGAGCTATATACAGGCAAAATATTAATACAATAGAAGCATTTTTTACAAAAGGAGAACATTTGGAAAAAGGTTATTCTAAGTTAATTTTTTGCCAAAATATTGTATTTAAATAATTTTTTGTCATAATGTCCTTAAAACAATTTTATACATGCATTCTAATCCAAGTGACACTAAATATCATGAAAATTATACATTTATGCGTTTTTTTTAAATCATGGTTCCCCGAACATAGTCGGATACCTAAAAAAACAATACAAAAAATACAAAAAAATAAAATAAAAATACAAAAAAAATAATAAGACACTTATCTTTTGACATTAACTATTTTTTCGGAACAAAAATGACAATCTTCGCAATTCGCTGAAAGCGTCGTCAGCTGGAAACGCAATTTCTGCTATAAAACTATTCGCCTTCATCCCCCCTAAAATACTCATCATAGAACCCGCGCTGCCGTATATCTTGGGAAAGTGGATTTAAAAGAATATTCCTGCTAAGTATCGTCACAATATACATAAAAATAGTTATTCTATGTAATTTTAAACTGAGTGGTACTTATAAGTACCGTCGGTAGATAAAGGGATAAAAATTAACAGCATAAAATTTCTTCAACAAAAATAAAAAATTAAAATTGTACATATATTGTGTATTTTTTAAACATATTTATTAAAATAAGAAATAGACAACGTGATACATAATTATTTCCCTTCATTATAGTTAAATAAAAAGTTAACAAAAATTTTAATGCGAACTTAGTACTTGTACCGCTCTGCTTTCATCAGGGGTATAATGTGTGACTATCAATTTGACGCGATTTTAAGCATTTAGTTGTAAAACAATTTCTTTGCGGACTCGAAATATTTTTCATATTAGGAAAGAATTTTTACTCAGATATGTAGAATCAAAAAAGCGGAAAGCAATGTATTTGTAATTCTCTCTCTTCAAACAATTGAATCTCTCCAGGAAAGACAATCAATAATTTACAAAATAGCCTTAAATTTATCTTAAGAATTATTTTTCATAATTCCTTAAATGTTTTTAATCCTGAATACGTTTGTCAAGAATGTCCGTTACAAATTAATCAACTTCCTGCCACTCAAAAATTCACAAGTTTGTAGAGTAATGTAGAGTGCCACTGAAAATTGTACCGCGTGCTACATGTGGTACACGTGCCATAGGTTGCCGACCCCTGCGGTAAACTGTACTTACCTTTCTGTTACATTTACAGAAATTTAGAATATGATTTAGCATTATACATGTAATAAAATTTTATTTGTGAAGAGACTTATTTGCCTTTTTCAATTCCTACAATTAGCTCACTCTCTCTCTATAAATTTATTTATCTTGTTGGAATTTTCAATCGTTAATAAAATACATTTTAAACACTCAGTTGAGCTGAAATTTTATATACACGATTATTGTGGATGACAAGGCAGTAATTTAATTATAATTAATAAAAACCAATTGATTAAAATTAATTATTTAAAGAATTACAAATACAGCCACGTTGGCATCATTTTTGGCGACTTGTGTCAAAACTTGAAAAGGTTTTTTTCTAGCATTTCAAACCGCTAATTTGAGCTGAAATTTTCTATACACTATTGTTTTGGGAAAAATAAGATAATTTAATAAAATTAATTAAAATTAATTGACTGAAACTAGTTATTTAAAGTATCACAGATACAGCCACGTTGGTTTCATTTTTAGTGACTTGAGTCTAAAAGATTTTTTTTCCTCACGTTTTAAAGCATTCAATTGAACTGAAATTTTATATACACGATTGTTTTGGATGACAATACGATACTTTAATAATAATTAATAAAAATTAATTACCACTTATTGTTGTGATTCTGTCATATGTATATACATATTTATATTAATTGTAATTATTTAATAAAAAGTAGCTAAAATAAAAAATTTCACTGTCGATCTAAGTAGGAATTGACTTAAAAATTTTTTTTTTATATATTACTTGTTCTCTTCAATAATACCAATAAATAAACGATATGTTACATTTTTTTACAAGCAAATTCAACAAACGAATTAGATGAAACTCGTAATTAATGTTAGCCTTTGTTATTTAAGACGGTTATCAAAAGTTTTACTTCTGTTACACAATTGATTCTATTGATTCATCAAATTTTCTCTGATAGTTTGTGTTCCTTTATTGTGGCGAAGAAACTCGTGACAAATGTTTTGCTGGCAAATTGAGTTAGTAACATGTATATTGGAAATTAAATTTTTTTATTGCATTTGGTTGAAATTTTTAATTGGTAAGGGATAGTAAAAGTATTAAAGAAGAAATTATCCTCTAATATGTATTTTGAATTGTATTAACACCGTAACTGGTTTGCCCGTATAACGTACGGGTTACCGAAATTTGAACTCAACTGGTTTGCCCGTACGCTGTACGGGCTTTGATGCTTTCCTCTTTTTATCTTTACATTATCCTTCTATACTTAAAGAAAATCCAAGAATTTAAAGTTTTCTGAAAAGTATTAAATAATTAAAATTATTTCATTCAAAAGTCTGAATGTATGTTAATTTTGATGCATCTTTAATTTGAAAATGACAATTTCGTTGTCTTTTAAAATGTCTTTGTTTACCTTTTTAGAAATAACGTGATGATTTTGAAAACTTGAGTTTGATGAACGTTTCGAAAAAGTGCAAATAATAATACTATATGTCACGATTTGATTTTAAGATGAAACGTTTCTTTTTCCATACCCTATTGAAATACAGAGATCAGGGAGTTTTCAAATTGTGTAATGAAATCTAGTAATATGACATTTGAATAGGAACATTCCACTCTAAATGGCTTCAATATTAACTGATTTCCAGATGTGGTAAAAGTAACAAAGTGATATAGACCATAAAAAATCAATTTTCGTCGAATTTTTTACCTTTGTCGCATCTTTGCTTGCGGTAATTCTGATTAGATCGTGTATATCACAGTAATAGTTTAAATTTTATGTATATAATTTTTAAAATTCGAATTTTGCTAAGCCTCCTGTGATTTAACGTGTTAAATAGCAATTTATTGTGATTAAAGTAACAAAATCAAAGACCCAAGCGTTCTATATCCTGCCAAAATGACTTATAAGTTATCTTTGTTGGAGACGCAAAATGTGATAAAGATAGTCTAAGTGAAATTCGAAGACGAATTGTGCAAAAAGGCTTAATTTAATATACGTGTCACCGCCGCTGTTTGTGGAAACTAACTCAGGATTAAACGATGATCTGAATGGCTGTGAGAAACCTGTTACTTTTGTGAATTGAAATCTGGCATTACTGTTTCCGTAGTTCATTCTTCTGCCAAGTGGAAAAGAATGGCATTGAGGAAGTATGTGTTTCAAACGTACAAAGGGCTGTATACGAACACGAACGCTATACGAAAAGTTGAAAATGTATGCCTATTACATTCCTATTATGTAGATCAATGGGATTGGGAAAAACTTATTAATAAGGAAGACAGAAACATCCCCTATTTGGGGTCAGTGGTCAAAAACATGTACAAATATCTATTGGAAACTTAACAACATATAACTGAAAACCTTATGCTGCGTAAAAAGCTTCCGAGCCATATTTTGTATTAGTGCTCAAGAAATAAAAGATATCCACAGTTCCCTCTTAAGGTACGAGAAAAACAATATACCAAAAAATATGGAGCGATTTTTGTGTCCCAAGCTAGGAAGACACTGAAATCAGGAGAGAAGCATGACGGTCGAGCTCCCGATTGTGATGACTGGGACTTAAAGGGTGATATTTTGGTCCATAATGATGAGCTTAACGTTTCATTTGAATTGTTGAATGTGTGTGTGTAAAATTTCCCTTTAATTTCACCCTCATTTTAATTTGTAATAGTCCTAAACTTCAGGACTCACGCTGAAATAAATATTTCTTGCCCATATGACGGGATTTAATTGTAATTGCATCTCCTTAAAATTAACAACTTGCACTTTTACAAGTAAAATGACTTTAGAAACTATCGGACGATAGCTTTCCACCAATCATAGTCTCAATCTACGGGTCACGCTGATTTGCAACACTTCCTGTTGCCGTTTCATATAAATAGCCAGAATTACATATAAAAACTCTCGCTTTCAATTTCTGTTAATGCCTGCTGCTGCTTTGTTGTGCTATGTCACTTCTACTTTGTGTTTCGTATAAGTGTCTACATGTAAAATAAAAATGGAACATTTTTTTTATATTTCTATATATAATGGGTTGCTGATTGGTGTTTTACCATTGCAGACCAAGAACATTCTCTGAAAGCTAGTATCTCTTTTTAGTGCGATACTTTATAGGCGGATACCATTCACCACAGGTAGCTTTGACGCCCAGTTTCCTCCCTAGAGGGAGGCACATGAGCTCCGACGATGCGAACCTGTTCTTGGATTTAATTTTACCGAGAACACCCAAGCCAAGGGATCTAGCCTAGGGATCTTTTACATGCCGTATAATCAAACAACATGGCCACCGTCGATTTTTTAATGTCCGTTTGGCTTGGGTGTTCTTGGCAAAATTAAATGCAAGAACAGGTTCGCATCGCCAGGGCTCATGTGCCTCCCTCTAGGGAGGAAACTGGGCGTCAAAGCTACCTGTGGCAACTGGTATCCGCCTATATGGTCCCTCACTAAAAAGAGACACCAGCTTCCGGGAATGTACTAGGTCTGCAATTATCAAATGAAATATCTGCCCTCAAAAACAGGCCTCATCAATTCAACAGCTCTGAAAATTATGGAATAAATAACGCCTTATCATTTCCACCAACTATATATATATATAAAACTAATAGTGGTGTATGATTTATCTTGGCGAGTATAGACGATTATTACTGTAATAACGAAAGGATAGGGCGTGGCCATTGGAAGTGATAACTGTAGTACGTGGCGAGTGGATGATATTATGATAATATTGACGAGGCAGTCTTGTAAGTTAATCCAATTTATTGCACTTCTTGAAATACATAGGCATATTACAAACATAAAGATTATAACATGGACGACACTACACAGAACAAATACAATTAACACACAACGCGCTGCAGTCGACTACATGGTTAAGGACAAAGTCATAAAGGATAAACGAGCTGCAGTTATATGTACATTTTACGTGGACGAGGCGCAGACAAAAAAGCAAACAGCGGCGATTACATGGTGAAGGCAAGTAGACAAAGAGAAAGAAGAGGGCGGGATTTCCAATGATCTCGGTTTTATACCCAGAGGGACATCACATGATTTGGGGTGTGTGGGTGGAGGGATGTAGCTCAAGATACTCTCGTTAGACTGATATTTAATTAAAATAATTAAATGGTTGTCCTGAAGGGCTGGATCATAAATAAGTCAAGAGCTATTAAAGATTAAATTACTTGGAATTATTACATATATATATATATATTGTTAAGAATTTTGTGTAAATAGTGTAAATAATTTGTACTTGAGTGTTTAATGCATTTATATTACTCTATGTTATATTTATTTCATGTTAAAAGGGGCTACTACAAGCAATGCCGCCCTTACGTTATAATAGCGATTCAATGAGAACTTGGCGAAATATTGGCGATAGAACCAGTTGATCATTTTGGCGACTAAGTTGGCGACAAATTTTGGTGACTTTCGCGATCTTTTTGGCGTCATTTGACCATGTTAAGGAGTGGGAAACCCCTCTGGAATCTTCTAGAAAGTAGTAGATTCCACTCGTGTCACGTCAATGACACGAGCTGTTATATTTCTGGAAGTTTCTGTCGCGCCTATAAAGATGCTCGCCAGCACGGCGAGGATCTGGATTAAACCAGCGAGTAGTGAGGATTGTTTTGACTACGATTATCTGGGCGGCTTTGTGAATAATCTTTACTTACTTTATTTTAAACACTGTTTGTGTTTGATTGCTGTTGAAGGTGTGAAGCCCTTTTGATATTTACTCTGTAATATCGCTGCTGAATCCTGTATTTAAAGGTTTGGGATTTTGATAATAAATCATCGCTCTTAAAGAACTGTTTATTTTCTTTGTGATTGTTTTGCATAAAATCCCCGAACCTTCGGATCTACGCAACAGTTTGGTGTCAGAAGTGGGATTTTATGCCAAAAGCAAGAGTGATGGATGAGCAACTGAAGGCTCTGTTGGAAGGCATCAGGGCCTTGAAAAAAATTATTGAAAATGTTGGGAGAAGACAAGAAGAGCTGAGAAATATTCTAGAAAAGAAAATAGAGCACGTTGAGGAAAGATGAAAGAGTGGCTGAAAATTTTAGCCTTATTTCACAACGAGTAGAAGATCTTGAAAAGAAGCTTCTAGCTGACGTGATTACGACGAACGAAAGCAAGTTTGTCCCTTCTGCTCCAGTACCTGTACCTGCCTCACCACCAGTGTCAGTGAAACTGTACACGGGATCTAAAACCAACTGGAGGTTTTAAAGATCCAATTTGGTAAATTTCTGAAACCCAAATAGATGGACTGAAGAGGTCAAAGCATGTCAGCTAGTAGCATCCCTTAGAGGAGAAGCTGTTTGAAGTTTTGAGACTCTACCGACACAGATCTGCTGAATTTGAACTCTCTTTATAATGCTCTGGATCTTCGGTTCGGCCAGAAATTCTCCAAAGACTATGCCCGCCTGCAGATGAAAACAAGACATCAGAAACCAGAAGAAAGTTTGCAGGAGTATGCCTTTGAAATGCAAAGGCTCACCACCTTAGCCTTTTCAGATTTCTCAGCAAATGTGCGAGAAATGATTTCTCTCGAATATTTCGTGGACGGGCTAAAGGATGAAGAAATCCAGATGGCTGTAAGAATGGCAGATGTCAAAGATCTTAAATCTGCACTGTTATATGCCCTGAAATTTGAGGCCGCTACTCAAGCTAGTTGCATAGACCTCTATTCCATCCGAGGAACTAGAGTAACTGCAGATACCCCTTGTGAGTCTCCAAGGAAGGAGATAAGGAGGAAGGAAGGAGATAAAGAAATTAAAGGAGGAAATTCAAGATTTAGTATCTCAACGTCAGAACCGGAGGAGACGTAGCATCACGTGCTGGGACTGTGGTGAACCAGGGCATCTGAGAAGTAACTGCCCCCGAAACAATAAGGAAGATCGCAGCACCAAGTGCTGGGGGTGCGGTGGAGCAGGGCACCTAAGAAATAACTGCCCTCGAGTAAATCAGGAACATCCACACCGTGCCAATGTAATCGAGTCTAAGGAAGTGTGTGGAAACCTATAAGGATCAGCAGAAGGAAATGGAGATGTCCCTTCGAGAAGACCCTGCACGGAGAACAGAAAATACTGCTCATGAATCGAAAAGAAATCGGGCGTAATAGATCAAATAGTCCGCCAAGTTACGACGCCAAAATCTAAATTGACCCGGAGGATGACAGCGTCCGTAAAGATCAACGGGCTGATTCTGAGGTAAAACAATTATAGAATTCAAAGATTCGTCTGACGAAAAGCCCAGCTGGCAAGACATGGCCCCTTTCCATCCTACAACGAAGCGTTACTGGGCTCTTTGGGACTCTCTCCATCTAAGAAATGGTGTTTTATATCGAAAATGGGGTCTGACGACGGGAAAACATTCAGGTGGCAATTGATACTCCCAAAGCCAAGATTTTCAACAGTCCTTAAGGAACTCCATGGAAGTCCAATTGGAGGTCATTTTGGTGTTATGAAGACCTTACAAAAAGTTCGTGAGCGCTTCTACTGGAGCAATGTGTTTAGTGACGTGGAAAAGTGTTGTCGCACATGTAATCCCTGTGCTGCACGCAAAGGTCCTAGAGAACGCACTAGAGGAAGACTGCTGCTGTATAATGTGGGAGCGCCTTTCGAACGAATAGCTTTTGATATACTAGGCCCACTTCCTAGATCATCAGATGGCAACAACAACATCCTGGTTGTCATGGACTACTTCACTAAGTGGCCTGAAGCCTATCCTATTCCCGACCAAGAGGCCTCGACTGTTGCAGAGGTTCTAGTTCAACACTGGATCTCACGATTCGGGGTCCCTACAACTGCACTCTGGATCAGGGAGAAACTTCGATTCTACAGTTTGCAAGAGACTGTGTGAAATACTCGCCATCGACAAAACCAGGACGACAACTTTGCATCCTCAGTCTGACGGCATGGTAGAGAGGTTCAATCGGACCTCCCCCCCAACCTGAACAGCCTTTCTCACCTGGTATCCAGTAATCAACAGGACTGGGACAAGAAATTGCCCTTTTTCCTGCTTGCCTACAGAAGTGTCGTTCACAGACCACCGGCTATTCCCATCCCAGATGCTCTTCGGGTGAGATCTTCGTCTGCCTGCGATCTTCTGTTCAGCCGACCACCAGATGCCCCTTGGCGTCTGAGGAGTATGTCGAGAAACTCCAGGCACGGATGGAGGAAATACATCATCTGGCCAGGAAAAGAATCGGCTTGGCTTCCGAGAAGATGAAGACCCGATACGACGCAAGAGCAACCGGACACGACTTCCACGAAAGCGACAAAGTGTAGTTATGGAATCTGAAACGTCGCAAAGGAGCTCCAAAGCTGTAGACAAATGAAGGTCCCACACAGTCCTAAAAAACTGGGAAAGACGTTGTGGTGCGGATACAGAAATCACCACACTCAAAACCGAAGGTAATACATTCAATAGGCTAGCCCTTATCTTGCAAGATGAATAAGATCCTTAAGTTCAGAACATGGTCATTAATTATTTTGTAAATAATGTAATTATTTCTCTTTTCTTATTCCTTAGTTTTATTTTAATATTGGAATTTATGTTTACATTTCTTCATGTACTTTGAATTTATTTGTATTGTATAAGCTGTGGAATGCATTTGTTACTTTATATGTGATTATGATGTGAGTAATTTGCCTGTAAATAGATACCTCTTATTCAAGGATTGTACTGCCCGGGACGTGCAGTCTTTGAGGAGGGGGCAGTGTTACGAATTTTGTGTAAATAGTGTAAATAATTTGTACTTGAGTGTTTAATGCATTTATATTACTCTATGTTATATTTATTTCATGTTAAAAGTGTGTTACTCACAAGCAATGCCGCCCCTTACGTTATAATAGCGATTCAATGAGAACTTGGCGAAATATTGGCGATAGAACCAAGTTGGCATCATTTTTGGCGACTAAGTTGGCGACCAATTTGGCGACTTTGGCGATCATTTTGGCGTCATTGGCGACCATGTTGGCGAGTTCGGAACCCTCTGGAATCTTCTAGAAAGTAGTAGATCTCTCCACTCGTGTCACGTTCAATGACACGAGCTGTTACATTTCTGGAAGTTTCTGTCGCGCCTATAAAAAGATGCTCGCCAGCACGGCGAGGAGTCTGGATTAAACCAGCGAGTAGTGAGGATTGTTTTGACTAGCGATTAACTCGGCTGTGCTTGTGAATAATCTTTACTTACGTGTATTTTTAAACACTGTTATTGTGTTTGATTGCTGTTGAAGGTGTGAAGACCTTTGGATATTTACTCTGTGAATATCGCTGCTGAATCCTGTATTTAAAGGATTGGATTTTTGATAATAAATTCGCATCGCTCTTAAAGAATTGTTTATTTTTTTTTGTAATTGTTTTGCATAAAATCCTCGAACCCTCGGATCTACGTAACAATATATATAATATGTAGCGGTATCTAAATAAAAAAAAACCAGTACTTAGACATCACGTGAAGACGATCGTCTTGGCGTGATCGATATAGTACTGGAGTTTGGAACGGAAGGTGCCCAGTTCGAATCTATCCTATATATATATATGTATATATATATTTCATATATATATATACACAAATCTGTAAACACTAGTCTTGTAAAACAAACCTCCCCTTTTTATATAAATTGCTGACTACAATATTTTTTGACAGTCATATGGACCGCAGATCATTGTATATTTATTATTTTGACCCTCCATTTTAAAAGGTTGAAGACTTCTAGAGTAATACATAGTCTTACATTACAATCGAGGCAAATATATATATATATCGACTTCTTTTACTGACTTTCCAATTTTATTTCTTCTCAAACAACAAATTGCATATTGTCATACCGATCCCTAGTCCTTATCAAAATTTTAAAGAATCTAAATTGCTGGTTTGAAAAAAAAATTCCTGTCTTCACCACAAAGGAAATCCCGGAAGAGAGGATTTTCAGTACCATGGACAAACTGCATCTCTTAAAAAAATCTAGCAATAGTAATTTCACTTTAAGAACTAAAAACACAAACTCTGACAATAAAGTTCGGTGAATGAAGTCAGAACGGCCGATCTGGCAACACTGGCGAAACAAAACTTTGCACATGCATAGCAGCAGGTGTTGACCCTCTGCATCCCCCGTTTTTCAGTTGAGTGTCGTTTGTGTGTTCCGTGTAAGACCTGTTTTACAAAAATCTTATTTAGTGCGTTGGCTCTTAACTGAGGACAGGAAAATGAACGAAAAAAAGATCAATACAAAGTTCTGCTTTAAGCTTGGCAAGACACCGAAACAAACTTATGCGATGCTGGTACGTCAATGTTTCTCAAACTGGGGGGCGCGAGCATATTGAAAATAAAAGGTTTAAAAAAAATAATTTTTTGGATTGAAGTAAAACAAAATGTTTTCTGACGTACCGTAAAATCCGGCGTATAACGCGTACTTTGAACACAAAAATTAAGATTGAAACTAAAGGGTGCGCGTTATACGCCGGGTATAAAAACGATGGCTTTAAAAATAACAAAAGAGATGAGCATATAAAAAAAATTACTCCTACATGTATCGATACTCTGTTTATTTATAAGAAACGACTTGTGCCTTATGAACTAAAAGAGTTTATAGTGTTAATGATTGCACGATGATTAAAATATATTAAAAATGAAATAAATTTACATCCATTTCAGAAGGTGAAAATATTGAACATCCTTATTCCGCTCAATCCCTTATTATATTTTTATTTCCCTATCTGGGTTCTACGGTTCTAAGGCAACTCATTAAATCCATCATATGATTTTTTTTTCATTGCCAAGTACACCAGGATAAAAGACTACTAATCTGAACTTAAAAATATAGACATAAATTATTTCTCTGGCAAATAGAACTAAATACACTACTCCCAACGAAGTTCTCGTTGAAAGAGTAATATCATATTCAAGGTCATCTGCCTTCCTTCATCCATCAACACCAGTTACTACAAGTTGCAGTTCTAGAAGTATACTATTTTTTTTAAAAGTCTGGGATAATATCTCGGATAAATGACTAAAACGTAAAAACAATGCATACAGATATTTCAGATTTCTTCGTAAAAAAGGGGGTGCGCATTATACGGCGAATATACCTAAAAATTAAAAAATTCAGCTTGAAAGTATAGGTGCGCGTTATACACCGGTGTGCATTATACGCCGGATTTTACGGTAATTAAAAAATACACATTCTTTTGCACTGATATAATTTATTTTTATCATCTGGTGATCATCAAAAATAAAAGATTCCACTTCAAACGGTCATTAGCTATCTTTGATTCTATAACAAAATAAAAAAAGACATTTTGTTTGCTTTACTGTAATCCCACGATGAGAGATTTTTTATTACGTTTCTTTTTAACTTTTGATTATCATGTATTTGACCTTCAAACTTACTGGTGTTTCACTCCGTCATGTTTCTTTAACGAAAGTGGTAAATAATATTTTTCTGTTGCTTTTTTTTCATATGAATGAGTTATATGATATATGGATAAGCATATTGAGCACTTTGAAGGATTATTTAGCCAAGATGTATTTTTATGAGTATCCTGAAACATATAATGCATAATGAAAAACGTTTTACACCATTATTTTTTAGAACATGCTATACTTTCCCCCATGAACAATTTTGTGGTTTTGATTGCTGTGTTGTACGCCTTTAATGGTTTATAAATGTAAATGTGTGCAGAATATAAAAAAAAAGGGGCATGGGCATCTGTGATCTCATCTGTGATCTCTATTGAAGGAAGTTACTGATCAAGCAATTGGAGAACCTGCTGAAATCATGCATATTAATCAAGATAGCGAAAGTAAATATGCGATAAGTGATAGACATTAAAAGTTTGAGTTGAATTGAAATTTTCAAATGCTGCCTAAAGAACTCTATAAAGAAAACTATGAAACCATAAATGTAGCACTTCGCCTTGTCAAAAAGACACAAGGAAGAAAAAGCTCAAATTGCTATTTGTAGATCATCAAACCATAGTAAAACTACAATAACGTGAACAAAATATGACAGTTTTGCTGAAAAATAACGGTCCTGTATTGTTGGCGAAAAGTGTCTGTGATTTGCGTCCTTTATTAAGGACACGCACATTTGGAACATTTTCATTAGTTTTATTCAATTTTTTCTCAAATTATCAAAAGAAAAATTGAAAAGTCCTTGAAAGTAGGTAAGTATATTTTCTCTTTATTAAATTATGCACTGGAATTGTGATTTTTATAGTGTATAGTAAAAATAATTATAAAATAAATTATAGTTTTAAAACAAACTAAAAAAACACCCTTTTACAGTGCATCGAACTAAAAAGTAAATAAAAATATATATTACTTAAAAGTAACACATATACAAAATTTAATACTTATCTTGTTAATTTGTACGGTTTACAATTATGATCGTATTGTAGCTTAAACGCCAAAGTGCATTATTATTCCTTTCAATACATTATTATTTTTGGGGGGAGGGGGGCGCGATAAGAATTATGATTCAAAATTGGGTCGCCAGTAGTGATGAGAACCACTGTGGTACGTGTTTATGAAGATTAAGAACTGTGGCCATGAAGTGTGTGTACGAGTGATTCACCCTTTTTTAGAAGGCCGGGAAAGTGTTTCTGACAACCCACGTAGCGGAAGACTGGTGACCTCCGTCAGTGACGAAAACATTGAAAAAGTGAGGAAATTAATCACAAAAGATCGTCGATTAACTATGCGCATGATGGCTGAACAGCAGATTAACCACTATTCCGTGCGACAAATCGTTACCCAGATTATAGAAATGAGAAAAATGGGTTGTCGTCTTGCGCCACATCACTTGACTCATGATCAGAAGCAGGCACGTTTAGAGGCTTCACAGGATTTTGTCGAAGCGGTGGATGCGATACCAAACTTTTTGAATTGAATTGTCACTGAGGATGAATCCTGGTGTTTAAGGTACGACTCTGAAATGAAATGACAAGGGATGGAATGGCATTCTCCTGCATCACCTTATCGGAAATAGTTCAGAGACGAAAAATCACGCATTAAAACGATGCTCATCACTTTTTTTGATAGTCAAGGCATTATCCACAAGGAATTTATATCTAAGAGAACGGCGACATTTTGAAATATGGAAATTTTTTTTGATTTTTTAATTTGTTTATTACATTTTAAGAAAAAGAAGTTAAAATTAAGAAAAGAAAAAGAAATTATTATTACTAAAACGGTAAAAAATTTGGTAAAAATTTACATAAACGGGGCCCACTTTGTACAAAAAGTTTATGAACAAATACTCACTTTTTCAATTTTGATGTGTTATTTTGCTATTTATTCAATTCCTACTATTAGTTCCCTCCCTTCCTCCCTATATATATATATATATACACTGGTGTGCAAAACTTAAGCAACAATGTAAAAATTTAGCAGATAGCCATGAAATTGCAGAAAAGGAGGTCTGGAGATCAGTAGAGGGAACACGTAAGTCAGTAGAAACGTCATGCGTATGCAAATATCAGGAACAAAACGTCAGAAGCGATGTGAGCGTACGCAAAACGCGTGATGTCGGCGCGCGCTACTCAACAGTAGAATGAAATGAAGGACGGAGACGCAATTCACCATATTCTCTGCAAGTGCCAGTAAGTCAGTTCGTGAAATATGGCTAGAAGAAATCATCTGGATGACTTCACACGTGGAAGAATGATCGGAAAGCTGGAGGAGGGGCGTACTGTCACCAGTGTAGCTGCAGAGTTCGGAATCAACAAAAGTGTCGTTTCGCGCGCTTGGAAAGCGTTCCAAACCACAGGTACAGCTGTTAGAAAGGTTGGTGTGGTCGCCCGAGGACGACAACTGCAGGGGATGACCGATATATCATCCTGCAGGCGAAAAAAGTTTGACAGTAGTCAGCAAGCGCCATTGCTCAGAAACTCTGTACAGCAACAGGTCGACAAGTGTAGCGGTTTACTGTGGCCAGACGCCTTCACAAAGGGGCCTGTTCACCCACCGTCCTGAACGCTGCCTCCCGTTGAAAGATGGCCACCGTTTACAGTGGGACAGAGAGCACAAAAACTGGACAACTGATCAATGGAGTCGTGTTCTCTTTACGGATGAGAGTCGGTTCAGTACCAGAAGCGATTCTCAACGCGTTTTGATTTGGAGAGATCGGGACCCGGTTTTATCCCAGTAACATCAAGGAAAGACATCATTACGGTGGTCCTGGAGTTCTTGTCTGGGTTGGCATTATGCTGAACGGCGGAACTGAGCTTCCCATTTTCGACAGAGGGTCTGTAACCGGGGATCGCTATTGTGAGGAGGTACTTCTTCCCCATGTGCATCTTTTCCGAGGTGCCATTGGCCCAGACTTCATCTTTATGGATGACAATGCACTGCCACATCACACTCTTGCTGTTGAGGAGCTGCTGGAAAGTGAAGATATCACTCGAATGGATTGGCCAGCTGCTCCCAGATTTAAATCCCATCGAACATGTGTGGATGCTTTGGGGAGACGTATTGCCACACGCTCACATCATCCGGAGTACAACCAACAACTCAAACAGATGTTGATTGAGGAATGGGCACTCCTACCTCAAGAAATGTTGCACCAGCTGGTTCTGAGTATGTGGAGACGGTGCAAAGCAACCATTGTAGTAAGGGGAGGGCATATACCATATTAAGGAATATCTGCTTGTTGTTCTTCCGGTTGGATAGACAATCATGAGTCACGATACTATGCGTTCAATAAAGCTTGTTTTTGTTTGATTCCATACCGTATGCGTTATATTCCTTTTTCAGCGCCGATGCTTTCGTCATCCTTTACGTACATAATACTCTCCCTCATTTCAGAATTTCATGTCTCTCAGATGATTTTTTCGTGAAGTTATGGCAATAAACCCACCTGTTGCTTAAGTTTTGCACACCAGTGTATATATATATCTTGTTCAAATTTTCAGTCGTTAATAAAATACCTTCTATTCATCCAATGAAGTTCAAATACATTTTTTTAAACTTGTAATGGATGACACTTAATGTTAATACAGTTTTTTCAAATATTAATTCATTAATCAAATTTAAAAATGTATAAATAGTAAAAAACAAAAACAATAGTCCAACAGCATATATACAAAGGAAAATCGCTCGTTGTGTCCCTGTAGCGCAATGGTAGCATATTGGACTTCTAATCCAAAGTTCGTCGGTTCGAATCCCACCTGTGGTGGCCTAATTTCTGAGAATGTGATTTCTTTTTACTATACTATTTTGTTAGAATAATTAAATTTAATTGATGAATATAAATAATAACAAACAAAACAAAAACCAGTCCAACACCCTATATAGAAAGGAAAATGGAAAACTGCATGGAAAATCGCTTTTTATTTTGTCACTTAATATTGTGATTCTGTCATATGTATACACATATTTTTATATAATTGTAACTATTTAATAAAAAGTAACTAAAATAAAATTTTCCTCTGTTGTGACCCAAGTAAGAATTGACTTAAAACTTTTTTTTTTATATTACTTGTTTTTGAAATGACCTTCAGGATAAGAGATATTTTAACTTTTACAAAAACTATAGCACTTCATCTAAGTTATTATATGAAATTACTTACCAAAATAGTGATTATATTTACAAAAGGGACTGTAAATTTTTTAATAAATCAGTGATTGATAAATCTGAAGGTTGAAACATTTCTCCTATTATACAGAACATACACACAAAATTTCAGTTAATTATTCTTAAGATTTTCTGAGATATCACTGTCCCCGTTTGAATTTTTCGAAAAAAAAAACACATTTCGAGTAAAACGCATTTTAAAGTTCGACATCTCGTTAAAAGTTATCGTATCTGCTTTACTGAACGCTTGTAGTTTTTGTTCTAGTAAATGGAAAATAAAAAACTTGGTATTTTTTCAAAGCTCATAAGACGTATATAAAATAAAATGATAAAAAATATCAATTTTTGAAAAAATTCATGATTTTAGAGTAGTCGCGGATACCTTAAATAAAGATCCATGCTTCGAAACCAATTTAAATTTATAAATACTATACATTATTATAAAAAAAGTAATTATTTATACACCTTTTTTGTAAATTAATATCTATTTATATTATATATTTTACCCATCAAAATGAAATTTGAAAGGAAAACAGGGGGAAAACATTATCAAGAAATACACTGTATTTTCAACTTTAAATAAGTAATTTTATATTAAAATTAATGAAAAAAACTTTAAGACTACACAGTACCCTACCAATGCGTTTTTCTTGGACTTTTAATTTTGAGTATATAGGTATTTTCTAATCCCTAAGGCTTTTTTCTGTTCATAATAGAGTCTTGAAATTTCTTGTAGATACTCCCAAACGTATGTTCTATAACAGTTAGTAGGGAGTTAGGTCTGAGATCTCTATCAATTTTTTAAAAAATTGCTTAAGTTAATAGTTTCAAAAAATTTGTGTTTTTTCCATATTCATTTAGAAAAATAATTATTAAAAATCAACAAGGGAACAGATTTTTAAATCCATTCTAACTTTTGTTGGAAATATATAATCTACGAAACATAAATCACTTGAAATGCCTAAAAAATTTTTAAAAAGTGAGCATTTTATAAAAGTTTGAAAAAACTTCAAAAATTCTAAATTTTTTAAAAGTGTAAAATAATAGCTGGTCAAACTGACTTTTTGTTTTCAGAATCAACTTAATAATGTAAGATTAAAAAATATATAAATTATTTTTGCTGTTAGTGTCTCCAAAATATTTTTTGAAAAAGGGTACTGTGTAGTCTTAAAATGATATTTTCTAATTTTAAGCCTACACGTAATTTAAACATACATTTTTTATGACCAGTAATTTTGAGCTTATATTAACTTATGCGTCCTTAAATTAATACCCGATAAAGGCTGATAATTTTGTTTGCGTCTTATGTTAAAAATGTTTTCTCTCACAATACGCCTAGAATCTTTGCAATACACCAAAAACCCCTTCAGGCGTATTTTCTTCTCACTGTAATACACGTCGAATGGGGGGTTTCAAATGATTTTATCATTTCATCATATGAAGGTCCAGAAAAAATTTAAAAATAGAGAGAAAAAATATCGAATCACACATGAGAAAAAGTTCGTTAAATTAAAAATGCACTTCTCTATGTGGAAGTTTTTTATGAAGAAAATCGTAAAATGTTTTTGGTTAAAGGAAAAAGTTCGCAAAACAGAAAAATTCACAAAACAGAGATTCGTTAAATGTCGTATATACTTTATAAACAAAAGTTGATTACGAAATAAATATGATAAACTAAGCTCCTGAATTGGTACGTTAAAATAATAATGATTGAGAGGTACTTCAGACACTGATTAAAAACAGTTTACAAGGGATCTATCAAGGTTAATTTTCAAAAATTGATAAAAAGATATTTCAACCGAAGAGGTTTTATTTAAAAATGAAATTTAATTTCATTCCGCGTAATGTAAACTTTATCTTCGACATCAAGTAATAAAAATGATAGAGAAAAAGAAATTCTTTACTTACCGCAGATAAAAAGTATTATAACCGGAGAAAATAGTAAAACCCAGCTGTAGTACCACAGGATTTTTTGGACATTTGAAAATGTACTCTGCGTATATTATCTCACTGACAGCAGACAAAGTCATTAGAATTGAATTGACGATACAAACTGGATGATTGGAAAAAAGAAGATTAGCACCTAGAAAACAGTGCCTTAACTTGTGCTATTTTAGACATACTGTTCAAAACTGTCAACACAAACGTGTATTTTTCTAACTAACTGATCGCAGTCACTCTGCTCCGTTGAATGGACTGGATTTCAATAAGTGCGGGAGAAAGGCGAAGTGTGTTCATCAGAAAATCCCCCTCCCACCTCTTCTTGGCAATGACTTGTATTCACAGATAAGCGAGGTCAGTTTCATGGATATTAATAACATCAGCGTGCAGTGTGTATGCAAGTGCGGCTCTAGAGTCGGGCAAACTAGTTCCCTGCCTCGGGCAGCAGATTTTAAGGGCGGCATTTGGATCGAATTTGAAAAACATTTTTTTTTGTTACAAAAATATTTTTATATTTTTTGAAATATTATTGGGTGTGAATTTGGTATTTCATTTAACGTATCTTATTACCTTATTTTGTACTCTGCGTGCGAAATGTCAGTTTTCTTTTATGTTGTTGTTGTGACTAATGCCACCTGCCTGACGATGTCAAATCGAGGCCCACGAAATTCGTCGTGGCTAAGGGCTAGCCTTAGCTTTGAGCACCATGCAGATGACAGAGAGATTTTGCTCGGTTCCACTGCAATTTAGAGGGAGAAAACCCTGGGGGTGGCCAAGGGCCTCCCATCTCTCTTCCCCTTCCACCAACCTCACGAGAGAACTTGTGGCTCGATGGCTATTTAGAGTAACCCTATGCTTCTCCGGGATTCAAACCCACAGTCCCTACAGCACCGCAGTCAGCGTCACTAACCACTATACCAGTTGGGCGACTTTCTTTTATGTGGAAACTTGAAGGGTTCGAGGCTGGAGTATATGTTAAATTATTAATCTGATATGTGTGTTTACACATCTTTCATTAGTAACTTTCTCTCTAGCCCGGAGTGGTATCACAATGGACATTCCTTTCACCCATAAGATGTCCGGTGTCAGTTATCCAAAAGCGGACAAGTTTGGTAGATAGAGCCACAGGAGATATTTTATTTTTGTCTTAAGTGTAGTTACTATAAATTAAAATAAAAGCTTGTGATCCCACCATCAGTAGAATCTTTTTCGAAAAACTGTCCTGCTGAAATGGTTGATTCTTTCTCTTAAATTATACTCGTTTGAAATACTAGCAGGTAATTATGTACTTACTTTTGAATTATTCTTAATTCGAATTGTATTTTCTAAGTATCAAAATTATATATATATATTCAGTCGGACCTCTATATAACGAAGTCGCTAAATCCCGGAAAATGTTCGTTATATGGGAAAATTCGTTATATAGAGGTTCTTTTATATACTTTATAAACCGCATAAAATGAATTTTAAATTCATAAACACTATATATTTAAAAAAAGTAATAATTCACACCTTTTTTAAATTAATATATGTTATTTTATACATCTTACCTATCAAAAAAGAAAGAAAAACTGCAACGAAAACAAGGAAAAAGAATGTCGAAGAATTCACTGTATTTTCAATATTAGGAAAATACAGTGACTCTGTTGCCAGTTTGTATATAGTCCAAAATTCCCAGTTTTTTGGAGAATATGTCTGGGCCTATTCGACCATGAAAATTATTTGGATCACGATCTTAATAGAGTTGAGTCGACCACGAGACCTAGGTCCTGGGTCCAGTAGACCACGATCTTAATAGAGTTGAGTCGACCACGAGACCTAAGTCCTGGGTCCAGTAGACCACGATCTTAATAGAGTTGAGTCGACCACGAGACCTAGGTCCTGGGTCCAGTAGACCACGATCTTAATAGAGTTGCAGTCGACCACGAGACCTAGGTCCTGGGTCCAGTAGACCACGATCTTAATAGAGTTGAGTGACCACGAGACCTAGGTCCTGGGTCCAGTAGACCAGATCTTAATAGAGTTGAGTCGACCACGAGACCTAGGTCCTGGGTCCAGTAGACCACGATCTTAATAGAGTTGAGTCGACCACGAGACCTAGGTCCTGGGTCCAGTAGACCACGATCTTAATAGAGTTGAGTCGACCACGAGACCTAGGTGCTGGGTCCAGTAGACCCATGCCTTACGACGTCCCTACATAAGGGTGGTTTTAAATATTGAATACACAAAGCCTATAATTTGAAAACACTTTCACTCGTTATTATTTTGAAACACGGGAAGTTTTCTATTCCACTGGAAATCTAAGAATGGCATCAAAAATGAGAATAGGCTTTTAAAAACATTTTCTTAGGCTCATTAGAAACAAAGGGCACCATCAAATTGTCAACAATATTGAATACTTTAATCCCAATTTTAGTATAAATAGATGTGATGAAATCAGTAGGCTGAAATTTGAAGAAATATTATTTACAAGTCATTCGCTGTCTTAAAAATAACGTGTGAGATAAACTTTATATTGTGCTCGGCGAGCTGCGTGTTTGAGTCTTGATTCTACTAAAGACGTGCCATGTGAAAGATATGTTAGAACTTTCAAGTCTTCATATTACTGGGTGGAGCTTCTACGTAGAGAGTCAACCTCGTCACACATTTGACCATTGGTCAAAATTCGAAGAATATTGGTTGTGAATGAAGAATCTTTGTGTCAATTAGAAATAGGCAGTCCATAACTGCACAATAGAGCGGGAATCGGCAATCTATGACATGCGTATCACATGTGGCACGCGGTACAATTCTCAGTGGCACTCTACCATTTTGTCAATGTTTGAGTAGATGAAAGTTGATAAATTTGTAATAATCTTATTTGACAAACATACTTCAAAATCATGGATATTTAAGGAATCTTGAAAAAATTTGAATTATAACTCTAAAGATAAAATTAACAACTATTTTTTAAATTTTTGAATGTCTCTGCTGGAGAGATTTAATTGTTTGAAGAGAGAAAATTGCATGCACTCTGCTTTCGGCTCTACATATATAAGTAAGAATCCTTAATTTAACTCAGAGACACAACAGCCCATGATGACCAAGGTCTACTGTGCCCAACTTAGTATACGTGACCTTGGGCCCTGAGGCGTATGAGCAGATGTTTCGGTCAATTAATCAGTGTGTCGCGAAACCCCCAGTGCTAAGTTCCCAAGCAAGTTTGGTATTTATTTATCGACCCACTGAAGGAATGAAAAGCTGAGTCAACCATGCCCATTCCGGGGTTTGAACCTCAAACCTAGGGTGTGGAAGCACGATGCACTAACCAGTCAGCCACTGGGCTTCAAAAAAATCTTTCCTCATATGGAAAATATTTCGAGTCTGCAAAGAAATTGTTTAACAACTAAATGCTCCAAATCGTGTCAAATTGAAAGTCACACATTATACCCCTAATTTTGCGATATGAACGTAGAGGGAAGCAAACACTAGGTTCGTATTAAAATTTTTATTTATCTTTTTATTTGACAATAATGAAAGGAAATACTTATATTTCATGTTGTCAATTTCTTATTTTAATAAATATGTTAAAAAATACATAATATATGTACAATTTGAATTTTTTTTTTGAATAAATAGTTATATTTTACGCTGTTTATTTTTATGTTAAAAAATATCTTAAAAGGATGCAAAATTGTACATAAGAAAACTGTAAATATTTAAATTATTGACCTCCATTCATTATCGCGTGAATCGAATTGTTTCAAAATGTCCTGCTGTGTGGCACGCTGAATCATATTGGTAGATTGGTTTGGCACGCCACAGTTAAAAGGTTACTGACCCCCTGCAATGGAGAGTTTCATAATATGATTGTGTCTGCAACTGAAGTTTACTATTCCATTTTTCAAATACATAAAGATAATAATGTTTTAATGCTATTTTAATAAAATATATATTTTCTCGTTGACCTGTTATTAAGAATGAGATGCCAGTTCAGTTGTTGCTCTCCATCAGATGTGTGTGTGGCTGAGGTTAAAATTCTATGGCAATGAGCCGTAGATAGCAAACCTTTGTACCGGATAGAAAAGTACTGAAAACTTTACAACTTTCGGAATCTGTAAAGACAGCTATTGTGTTGTTGTTGTTCCTCATCCCCGAGATCAGCAGAGCTAGATCAGGTCCATGAGTCCATTCACCCTGAAGAAGTCCAAAACCAATCGGAGATCTTGAACCAAATCCTGCCTGGTAAGTCCCAAACAAGATAAATGTGGCCAGGGGAGGCCTGAGCAGAAGACACTTAGTGCAAATTTCATGACTTGTTCATGGATGGGGTAAGAGGCAGCTTCTATGGTCAGAGAACTGGAACACCGGCGGCAGAGGACTGACTTAGCTCCGGAGCCTACAGACTTTATCTGGACAAAGTGGGGTGGCCTTCACGCCTTGGGTGGCCCTTCCAGGAGAATACACTCCCGACGTACTCCGTCCAGTGTCACCCCCTCGCCACGGGGAGACAAAATGCTTTAAAATGAAACCGAAACTAAAATCTAAACTCATAAAACCCCAAATATCTTTAAAACGAATTGGTTTTGAGATCTGAAATGTTGAGACAAGCCTTCCAAATATATGGGCCATAGGAAATGCAAAAAATAAATTTTTCGATATTTTTGTTATCTGTAGGGTACTGTTATCTGCAGTACTTGAGGGGGTAAGGACAGCTAGTAGCATTTACAATAAATTAGTACATTTACAAAAAATTTTATGTATTTTATGTTTTAATAAAAATAAGAGTATTTTTTAAGTATACAGTTATATTTACTCATTTTGATCCTGGATGAAATGTTATTTTTCTTTTATATATACCGTAAAAAAAATCTTGCGTATAACGCGCACCATACTTTCAAACTGCCTTTTTTAATTTTTAGCTATATTCGCCGTATAACGCGCACCCTCTCCCTTTTTTTTTATGGAGAAACCTGAAATGTATTGTGCAATGATCTGATGTTTTAAAATCATTTATTTGAGATAGGTTTGTGAAAATTTATAGTACATTTCTAGAAGTACAACACTAATTTTATAAGGTACTTTTAAACGAACAGTATTTCGACACACGATGAAACCTTGATTTTTTTTATGCTCATCTCTTTATATGCGATGGCCTTTCGATATGCGATACGATATAGAATTAAAAGAAGCATTTACTATTTTCCTAGAAGCTATATCATTGGTTCATACAAATCTTCTCAAACATCAGGAAAAGAAAGGAAAAAGTATTGAGAGAAATAAGAAAACTTGAACTTGTTTTACCAAATTATGTGAGGTATTAGATTTATTACAAACATCGTATTACAAGGAAACACGAGAGCCATTGGTGACAAAGCTCAGAATTTTGAGTCACAGATGGTGACGACATCTAAGGTTGCCTCCCCTCCCCCCACACACATATTTCAAACTTTAACGCACCACGTACGTGATAAATCTGAGCCTCTACAGATTTAACGTACATTGGCCTCTCTAGTCGGCAGATCTTTAATGGAATCTGATTAATTACAGTGAAATACGTTTAAGGTATCCGACTACGTTCGGAACCGTGATTTTTCGTATAAATGGATAATATTTATGATATTTAGTGTCACTTAGATCAGAATACATGTACATAAAATTGTTCTAAGAATAGTATTACAATAAAAAATTATTTAAGTACAATACTTTGACAAAAAATGAACATAGAATGACCCACTTTCAAAATATTCTCCTTTTGTGAAAAATGCTTCTATTATATAATAATATTTTGCCTGTATATAGCTCAGACCTCTGTACAGAGGCTCAACTAGAATTTTTGAAATATATAACTTAGAAGTGGTTTTATCCATGTGGTCCGGTAAAAGCCGGAGAAGAACTAAGTGTGGTGATTGTGAGAAAATTGTGTCTGTATACCAAAAAGAGAAATTGTGTTTCTTCGGAGAAAGTTATTTCAAAGAAGATTTTTCTGATTCCTGAGAGTCCAACGCTATTCATCAGTCGAAGTAAGAGCGATTTCCTTGCTTCTTATTTTGATATCAAATTAGTGTTATGTGTTAAAATATCGACAATTAAAAGTCTTAAAAAGGACGAGCTTTTGCTGGTCGCCGAGGAGCTGGGATTAGATATACCCCAGAATCCAAAAATTATAGAATTAAAAAAATTAATTGAGAGTAGTGAAATCTTTGAAACTGATAAGGAGTTTCTGCAAAGTGTAATTGATGGTGTTTTAGCTGAAAAGAACGCTAAAATTGAACAAGAAAAATTAAAATTAGAATCTGAAAAGGCTAAGATTGAATTCGAAAAAATTAAATTAGAACAGTTAAAAAAAGAGATTGAGTTAACTAATGCAAGGTGTAAATTGTCCCCGCGTTTCAAAAGTGAACATTTCTGACCCGTCCCATTTTGATATCGAAAACTTAATAAAAAGTATCAAAACTCTAACAATACCTGTCCCTTCTAATACAGAAGCATTTAATTTATTTTTTCAATCGTTAGAAAAAGCTTTTAAAACCAAAAATGTGGAGGATAAATTTAAAGCAGAAATTTTATTGAATATGTTGGGAGAAAAGGTGGGAAATTACCGATTTATGTTAAACAAGAGGAACTGGATACTCATGAAAAATCAAGCAGAAGTTAGTATTAAAGCAATTTCAACCAACACCTCGAGTAGTATTGCCTAATCAGTTTCGGAGATGTCAAAAAAGCTAGCGAATGAGAATTATGTTCAGTTTGCTTCAGAATTGAAGCAATGTTTGACTATTATTGTAAATTAAGAAACGTTAGTGGTAGAGTTTAATGAGTTATGCCAGCACTGTTTCCGATCAAATAATTAATTCCCTGATCAAAGAACTGACCAGTTATATTAATGTAAAATGTGCGAAATTGCGTCAAGCTGTGATAAGCTTGGTCATGAATTGGATTTGTTTATGTTCTAAAGTTTCAAGTAGAAATGAGTTAAATATGGGTTTTAGACAAAATAAATTCTTTTAAGAGTGGCGCTGACAGATAGGGTTAAAAGGTAAAAATCTAGTGATTTTGTGTCCGATGTCATGAAACAAAATGTTCATATTGCTGTGAAAATCATGCTATTTCTTTTGTGCAAATTCAAGCAACTTTCCGTAAATGATCGAATTGGTTTGTTAAAACAACGACTATGTTTTCTGTGTTTAAGAGTAGGTTGTACGGCGTCGAAGTAAAAAGCCAAACCTTGTAAATTATGCGCTAAGAGGCACCCTACATGTCTCGTTACATTTCCCAAAAAGAAAATACGAATTTTCTAACAAAACCCAAACAAGTCGAATGCTTCCATCCGTCAACAGAGTCAAGGTTAAATGCCGATGCGCGAGTGTTCAATCCTACTGCTTACCCCCCCTCTGAAGAGGTTTCCCTTCGAGAAAGATAGTAACGCCGTGTGTTTGCCATTAATCAACATAGGAAGGGAAGCACTAGCGTGTTTTTGAGTTCCGTGAAGTGTTTTGTAAAAGATTCATATGGCGAGAAAAGGAAAATAAGAGGTCTGCTTGATGTCGGTTCTATGACGAATCTTATTACTAAGAAATTAGGATTAAGAAAAGAAAAAGTAAATATTCTGGTCACGTGTTTAAATGACTCCTCTATATGTGTTAAAAATTGTATAACTACGGAAATCTCGAATTCCGATGGTAGTTATAAAAAGAGAATAAAAATGTTAGTTGTAGATAAAATTACTGATTTAACTCCAGTTAAAAATCTATAAATGTGAAAGGATTAATTCCTGAAAATAAATTTAGCAAATGATTCCTTTTATAGGCCAGGTCCCATTGATTGTTTATTGCGCAGAAATTTTATGAATTATTACGTAGTGGGCAAATTCACCTGAAAATTCCAATCTTATTTTCCAAAATACTGTGTTGGCTTCGTGGCTTCGGTAGGAGCAATAGTTTTGCAGATACTGAAGCTCGGGTTCATTGTGGATTAATCAAAGGAGATTTAAATCAGACTTTAAAAATGTTTTGGGAGTTGGAAACGTTGAGGTAGAGAGAACTAAAATGAAGAAGCTACTCTTTTTGTGAGAATCACTTTCAAAAAACGCATTCTAGAGATGATGAGGTCGGTATGCGTGGTTAAAATGCCCCTAAAAACGGTGAACCAAATTGTTTAGGTGAGTCGAGGGACATCGCTCTAAAACGATTGAATGCGCTGTGGACTCGATTAATCAGAGATCCCCTACAATATCTTAAGTTGTATAGAGACTTTTATACATGAATATGAGCAGCTTGGTCACATGAAAGAGGTTGTCGCAGAGAATGACAACCTGGAGATTGCCTACAAGTATGCCACACCATGGCATTCTTAGAACAGAAAAGAGAGCACAACGAAGCTGAGGGTAAGTTTTTAATGCTACCAATCCTACAAGTAATGGGTTATCGTTGAATTCTATACAATATAATGGAGGACTGGTTCAAAAAGACCTGCTTTACAATTATGATTAAATTAAGAGAGTATCCTTATGCCTTTACGCAAGGATGAAGATGATGTACCACGAATGATACTCACCATGAGAGCCAAATACAGCCTTGCTTAAAATTTTTGTGGAAAGAAAGTCCGTGAGGATCCGGTGAAAACCTTTGAGAGATGAAAAAACAGTCAAGATATGGCACGGAGTGCAACTTTTTTAGCAACGAGAACTTTACTGCAGTTGTCGAGAGATGAAGAGTAGCTACTTTCTTTATTATTGCACCTGTTCTCAGAGAGAACTTTTACATGGACGACGTTCTGCGGCCGTGTCTTTAATGGAAGCCAAGGCCTGAAGAATCAACTTTCCGGCATTTTGAAAAGGAGGAATGGAATTGCACAAGTGGGGTAGTAGCTAACTGAACTGGCTTCAAACATCATCGGAGATTATGAGTTGGAGAATCCAATTGAAACCAAGACGTTAGAGTGTCCTGAAGTCACAAGAGGATTGCTGTTTCATTTTCAAAAATCACAGTGGAGTTAAAAGCATTCCTACACTAAGAGATGTGGGTCCTTTCGACAATAGCTGTGACTGTTTGATCCATTAGGACTATTAGGTCCAGTAGTCGCAAGAGCCAAGATCTTCATGCAGAGTCTTTTGGAGTCTTAAAAATTGACTGGACGAGTTGCCTTCTCTGAGAGAGCCAAAGAATGGCACGTTTTCTTTGAGGACTTCAACAGCGTAAGGCAGTATATACATTGGTAGATGTATTTGCACCTCAACGCGACAAGGGTGGAACTTCAATGGCTTTGCTGATGCTTCAGAGAAATGTTACGAGCAGTGATATATTGCTGCCCTCAATCGCTGGCGACGCAAATAAAAAGTGAAGCTTGCAACAAGTAAAAGCAGAGTATCGCCTGTAAAGAGTATCACAATGCCGCGCACCCGAGCTGTGTGCCGCCGTTTCTCTAGCAAAGCTGATGAAAAGAGTTGAGACTGCTCTACAAATGAAAAACACCCTACGTGTACCTGTGGAGTGACTCGACTATTGTCTTGAAGCATGGATCCAGAAGCAGCCCAACGTGCTTAAAACCTTCGTATGTAACCGAGTTGCCACAATCCAACACTCTGACTATTGATGCAGAGCAGTGGCATCATGTTTCTTCGAACAGAACTCAGCTGACCTCGTATCCAGAGGCCTGGACTCCGTCGAGTCTTCACACAACAACTCTTTGTGGTGGAATGGACCTACGTTTTATGACGAAAGATTTTCCGAAAGGAATATCCTTTCATCAGTGACTGAAAGTGCATGAATTTGAACCTAACTCAAAAGTAACGCAAAGCACTGTGTTAATTTAAATTCGACAAAGTCAACATTTTATAACCGGACCTGTTAAATATAAGTAATAAGTACACCAAAATAATTCGAATGTTAAGTTTTTATTTCTTTAGGTTCATAGGAAATTGCAGGAGGAGAAAAAGGAGAGGGAAACCTTTAGATTTCCAGGAGATCAACTGAGAGGAGATCACTTTTAATCAGGATTACAGCAACTACAGGGAGTTTAAAGGGGATATAAGAGGTTTAAAGGAAAACTTATAGAGGTCTGCAGAAAGTGTAATAAAAAGTTTAAATCCTTTTCTAGATCAAGATGGTATTTTAAGAGTTGGTGGTAGACTTATTAATAGTGATTTGAACTTTGAATGCAAATTTCCTATAATATTACCTTGTGTAACCATAAATTAACGAATTTAATTGTAGAATATTTTCACTTAAAATACTTTCATCTAGGGTCCACAGCATTATATCAAGTGAGACAGATTTTGGCTCTTAGAGACGTAATGCTGAAAAATAGTACATGATTGCCCTTCTGTATGTTTTAAAGTGAAACCTATAACTTGTGAACAAATAATGGGCAATTTGCCTAAAGAAAGAGTTAGGGAAAATTTTCCTTTTGATTGCAGTGGCGTGGATTTTATTGGACCGTTTTGGATCAAGAGCAAAGAAACAAAGGTAAAGGTAGTTTGTATAAAACATGTTTCAATTTTTGTGTGTTTTGTCACTAAAGCTTCGTACATTTTGAATTAGTGCCTGATTTAACAACTCAGGCCTATTTCGCTACATTAAAGAGATTTATTGCTAGAAGAGGAAGACCCTCTAATATTTTCTCTGACAATGGTAAAGCATTTATAGGAGCTAATGCTGAACTCAAGAGATTTCCAAAAGGCCATGGTGATAAATCCTGATCCTGAACACTGGTTTCTTAGCAGATGAAATATAAATTGGAAATTTCTCCTCCCAGAGCACCACCTTATGGGCTTATGGGAAGCTGGCGTAAAGTCATCATTCAAATCTCCACTTAAACGTGAGGCAGGCAATTCTAGGTTTACTTATGAAGTTATTTCTAACCATTATGACTCAAATTGAGGGCCTTGAATTCCCGTCCCTTCACCCCTTGTCAACGGATATAGATGATTTGTTTGTTTTGACCCGGCACACCCTTTTTGGATTGAAGACCACTACTTCCATTAGTAAACCAAATATAAAATGCATATAGAAACTAATAGATTAAAACATATATCAGATTAACACAAAATTGTAAGTCTATATGGAAAAGGTGGAGCACAATTACTTAAGTAATCTTCAAATAGAGATCTAAGTGGAAATTTGAAAAGATAACGCTAGAGTGGGTGATTTAGTCCCTGGTCAAAGAGGATAACTTAGTAGCAGTCAATAATAAAATGGCTAATGGGCAGATTGATCGGGAGGTATTTCCCTGGAAAGGATAATAGAATTAGGGTTGTAAATGATCAAGACCAAAATGGTGTAGTCAAACACCTATTTCTAAAAATTTGTATTTTGCCCATGAGAGAATGAATTTCTTTCTTTTGTGTTGCAAGATTTTACTACTTTAAGTTATTGTAATTAACCTTTAGTATTGTGTATATTTTAATGAATTATATATTTCTGAATTATAATTATTTTTAATATGTTAAATTTTAATATAACAATATTGTAAAAGCCATGAAACTTATTGAATGTTGTAACATTGTGAACGCTGGCGGAATAAGTACTGCGTAAGCGCAAACTGCGTTGCCCGTAACTGCGCATGCCCAGCAATTCCTATGTGTGAATGTAAAAGAAGTTACGAGAAATAAACTATTTCAGTCCACTAGAAACTGTAAAGCGTACTGAAACAAAGGAGTTGAGCTTTCGACGGAGTGAGTAAAACATCATGCCTACACGACAACAGAGGTATAAATTATAAGAAAAGACGCCGATAATTACTGGGTTGTAACTCTGAAAATAATGTGAATTTTCAAAATTCTAAGGCTGAGCCTCTGAAGAGAGGTCTGAGCTATATACAGGCAAAATATTATTATAATAGAAGCATTTTTCACAAAAGGAGAACATTTTGAAAAAAAGTTATTCTAAGTTCATTTTTTGCCGAAATATTGTATTTAAATAAATTTTTTTGTCAAAATATCCTTATATAAAACAATTCTATACATGTATTCTAATCAAAATGACTAAATATCATGAAAATTATCTATTTATACGCTTTTTTAAAATCACGGTTCCGAACGTAGTCGGATACCTTAATGCATAAGATGAAATATCGGTTAGAACGAAATAATACAACCGTCTCGTAACTACCCAACCAACCGTAATACTATGTGTTTTCATGCATTTTTTCCCTCTCGAAACATGAAACGAAATTCGCATAACACGAAAAGATTTCCCTTTTGGGAATGAACAAAATACGGAAAACACCAGCCAAGCAGAATAAATTTAAGAGAGGTGTGAAATGAAAGAGAGGTCCTTTCACATGTTTCATAGAAAGGACGCAAACTTGGCTTTGAAATTCGCTCGGAATAACCTGCGACACAAGTCAATTTAATTTATGTTAGCTACTTCCACGCTTCATCCCTATAAACGCCACACAAAAACATCTGATCTTTCAACAGTTGACTGATATTCGGTGACGAATAAACCGCAGTGTGAGTATTTTTTCTATATTAGAAGAATTTTTTTTAAAAATACAATGCCAAAGAGCTTGCGGGAAAGCAAACTACTATTTCGCTTAAAATGAAGATGGAGCTTTTTAAGGCTGTTTATCAAAAACAGAAGACGAGAACGAAAATGTGTAAAGATTTTGGGTATTGCTAACTCTATTTTGTCAAAAACTGTTTTTATTAAATACATGCATAAACACATATTTAGGTAAATAAAATGTACTCTAATAAGCTTAATTTTGTTAAATATATGTTGTTGTTTTTTTGTGATATCCTTTAACACGAAAAAATCTTTCAGTCCCTTCTGTTTCGTGTTAAACAATTTTAGCAGCAGCAGTGCATGGAAAAGATCGTACTTCCGAAAGACGTATATATACGTCCAGGCCAATTAACGTTCTGGTGGCACTTACGTTTAAATCGTATTGTAGTTTAAGCGTCAAAGTATAGCATTATTGAATTCAATACATTGTTACTGCATGGAGGGGGGGTGCGATGAAAATTATGATTTAATATTGGGTCGCAAATATTGAAATTTGAGAAGCACTACTATTATGTAGTTTGGTACATAATGGAAGTATTCTGTTCTTTCTGCAATATTTGCATTCAGAACATTTGTATTCTAATGTTTCACTGTAGTATCAGCTGAAGGCTTGATTTTAGTTTATCAATTTCAGTCGTATTCCACCTCTTAATATTATTTCTCATAGCAACCAGAGTAAGCCTTGGCCATGTCATTTTCTCAACAGGAAAAAAAATTAATGAAAACAAAGTAGAAAGCTTCTACAAGTTATATTGTGATATGGTCGTTCTATGGTGACCATATCTTTGATTGTCAGCGTGAATTAGAGGTGTGGGATTCTCGAAATGACATTTTAAAAAAATTCTTAATATGACTTCATTAAGAATATAACTTAAATTTCTAATAAATTAGATAAACTTATATTAAGTGAGAACAAAAACCAACACACAGCTGTAGTTAAAACCTGATCGCGTAACTTGATCAATACTTATCTAAATAATTATATTATCCGCCTACTTTCAATTCTGATAATATGAGTTCTAATATCAAATAATCAGTCCTACCTTGAATCAAGCTAAGGTTCAATCAATTTCAGAGACTTTTAGGCGCGCGTGCAATAGTATGCACCTTGTAGTAATGGTTAGAAATCTTGGTAATCTTTTGATAGGCCGTCAATTCACACACTTCTATCTCTCTTCTAAACATAACTTTCTTAAATTGCCATTATGCTTACTAAAACTTCTGTTCTTTAAAAGTTATCTTATTTTGAATTTTACAATTGCATTTCACTCTTAGATTTGCTGGTAATTTGCCATTAATCTTGGCCGTCAAAGAAACTAGAGGTTATGTTACAGAAAAGACGCGTGAGCCCGTCACAATATAAACTTTAATATTGGTCATGAATCAATCATAGTTAACTTACTATGAGAGAACTCAAAAACTCCAAACAAAAGCAGACAGAAATGATTTTAGTAATGAAAATTACAATGAACTGGATTGTGTTCAAACATATCTTTAATTAATTTATTTTTTAGAAATGCAAAAATGGTTTAAAATGAAACCGAAACTAAAATCTAAACTCATAAGACCACAAATATCTTAAAAACTAATTGGTTTTGAGATCTGAAATTTTGGGGCAAGCCTTCCAAATATATGGGCCATAGGAAAATGCAAAAAATAAATTTTTCGATATTTTTATTATCTGTAGGGTACTGTTATACAGCATTTTTTTTAGGGTTCTATAACGCACTTTTCGTATTCATTGATCATCTGATGATCTACCGTTCACTGGTTTTAGACGATGTTTAATAAATTAAATTAAATCTACTAAGAGTCCCTTTGCTGGCCTAATTCAGCGACATCTTTAGAAATCATAATAGGTCTCCAGTTTAGTCCAAAGACTTTTTTGTATCTACATTTGTTGTGTTTGGTGAATTCCGATTTCTTCCTGCTTTAGCACTGTAGGTTCTAGTACTTCTTTACTTTTATTTTATATTACTATATATATATATATATTCTAGGATTCCTTCCCAGAATATAAAGGGTCCCTGGATTCCATTTGTTACAGTTATGTATTTATCATATTAAACGATTCAAGTTGTTCAGTATGTGCTTCCGTTTATTATTTCCTTTCTAGACTCACAAGTTATACTTTTTTCCTTTATAGTTATCTGCATCCTGTTCAAAAAATAAAATGACGAAAGTAAAATTCGCTCTCTTCTCTTTAGCACTTGATGCTTTCACATCTATAATTGGATTTCATTTAGTATAAAGACGTTTTCTGTTCAATTAATGCAGACGCGTGTTGGTGAAAAAAAATTTAGAATGGTTAAGGGTCTGGCATTTCTTGCTAGTCTTCGACTAGCTCTTTCAAATCATCCAAATTGTTTCTTTAATTTCATATTAATGTCTTTATCAGCCGTTGGTGAAGAGATTTATGCAAGCTACGTTTTCCTATGCCCGAAAGACCATGATATGGCTAAGTGGTACGGATGGCTTTTTTTATGTGCTCCGGTTTTTATCCTTGTCATCTTTGGTACGTAATATCAATCTTCTTTTTAATCTTCGTAATATTCCTCTTTTTGTATTGATACAGGTACTTTTGGGGATAGAGAAACTCTTAAAACTAAATTGCGTGACAATGAATTGTTACACCAAGAAAAAGCCGCCCATCTGGTATAGTGGTTAGCGACACTGACTGCTGTGCTGTAGGGCATGGGTTCGAATCCCGGGAAAGACATGGATGTTTGTAAATCAGTGGTTCTCAAACATTCACTACTGGCGACCCAATTTTCAATCATAATTTTTATCACCCCCTAAAAATAATAATGTATTGAATGCAATAATAATGCACTTTGGCGCTAAAGCTACAATACACGACTATCATAATTATAAACCGTACAAATTATAACAAGATAAGTATTAAATTTTGTATATGTTACTTTTAAGTAATATATATTTTTATTTATTTATTTTTTTACTTTTTAGCTCGATTCTCCATATAAAAGCGTGTTTTTTAGTTTTTAAACTATAATTTATTTTATAATTATTTTTTCTATACACGATAAAAATCACAATTCCAGTGAATAATTTAATTAAGAGAAAATATACTTACCTACTTTCAAGGACTTTTCAATTTTTCTTTGATAATTTGAGAAAAAATCCATTAAAACTAAAGAAAATGTTCCAAATGTGCCTGTCCTTAATAAAAGACATAAATCACACAGACACTTTTCGCTAACAATACAGGAACGTTATTTTCCAGCAAAACTGTCATATTTTGTTCACGTTTTTGTAGTTTTGCTATCGTTTGATGATCTACAAATAGCATTTTGAACTTTTTCGTCCTTGTGTCTTTTTCACAAGGCGAAGTGCATTTTGGCTTCATAGTTTTCTTCATAGAGATCTTTAAGCAGCATTTGAAAATTTCAAATCTACTCAAACGTTTCATGTCTAACGCTTTTCTCATATTTACTTTCACTATCTTTATTAATATGCATTATTTCAGCAGGTTGTTCAACTGCTTGATCAGTTTCCAACTTCCCTTCAATATTAGGGATCACAGGAGGCCCATTTTTTTTTATATTCCCGCTCATTTACATTTATAAACCAAAAATAAGTCGTACAACACAGCAATAAAAATCACAAAATTGTTCATGGGGAAAGTAGCATGTTCTAAAAATAAGTTGTGTAAAATGCTTTCATTGTGCATTATATGTTTGTGAATACTATAAAAATATTATCTTGACCAAATAACTCTTCGCCAAAAGTACTCAATATGCTTATCCATATATCATAAAACTCATTCACATGGGAAAAAGCAACAGAAAAATTATTTTACAACTTTCCTAAAAGAAAAAAAAGACGGAGGGTTCGATACCAGTAAGTTTAGCTACTCAAATATATGATAATCAAAAGTAGTATTTTAGGGGTTAAAAGAAACGTCATAAAAAAAATCTCTCATCGTGGGATTACCGTAAAGCAAAAAAAAAAAAAAAGTCTTTTTTTTTATTTGGTTATTGGATCAAAGATGGCTAATGAGCGTTTGAAGTGGAATTTTTTTATTTTTGATGATCACCAGATGACAAAAATAAATTATATCAGTGTAAATATGTATTTTTTTATTAAGTCAGAAAGCGTTTTGTCTTACTTCATTCCAAAAATATTTTTTTAAACCTTTTATTTTCCATCCTACCGGTGTCCCCTCTCATATTGTACTGAGTACCCCCAGGCGCACCACAGTTTCAGAAACACTGTTGTAAATGTATAGTGCTTTTGTGGCATGGAGGTACTCTAAATAGCCACCAAGCCGCAAGACCTCTCGTGAGGTTGGTGGAAGGGATAGAGAAATGGGGGTCCCTGACCACCTCCAGTCCACCTCCTCTAAATTGGGGTGGAACCGAGCTAAAAATCGTGCTGTCACCGGTATGGTGCTGAAGGCTACAATCAACGACAGGCGTACATCTAAAAATCCAATCAATCTCAGGCTCTGACAAGTTTCCTTCCTTCCCTTCGGGAAGGTCAAAACAACAACAACCAAGAAGAAGAGGCTAGAAAATGAAAAAAAATTAGCCAAATAGAAAAAGACAAGCTATAAGTAATATTTATTTTGAAACGATACTCGTAACACAGAGCGAGAGCAACACAATCTCAGTGGGTTACAGGACAATCGCAGACACGGGGACACACAAAACAGTACGTTTAGGTATAGAATCTATGCTAGGACGGAAGATGTCCTGAAGGGTGATTCTCCATTTCTTCTATGTAAGCCATGTGTCACAGTTCATATTCTGAAAGGGACAATGGAAGAGCATGGAAGCGACATCTGAGCATCCAGCTTAGTGTCATCCTCGTCACTTGACCATGGTTCAAAATTACGAGATCCATCGCCCAAAGCCCACGAGTAACTGAACAGTGCGACGTTAATAATCACTCACTCACTCAATTTTCTGTGCACTTTTATTCGAACGTCCTGCTTAAATTGTGTTTCGTCGTTAATAGAGACCATAGTTAATTTAATTTTTAAAATATACTAAGGGAAATACCCCATGTCCTCCTAACGGTGGACCAACCCCCATTGTACAAATTATACACCTGTTTATACTCATTGCTCAAATTATAAAACTTTAATTTACTTGTATTATGTAGTTCTACTTATTTAATCTGTTTTTCG
The DNA here is from genome assembly GCA_019973955.1 of Trichonephila inaurata madagascariensis. NCBI lineage: Eukaryota > Metazoa > Arthropoda > Arachnida > Araneae > Nephilidae > Trichonephila > Trichonephila inaurata. The sequence continues at coordinate 17,451 of BMAV01024666.1, read as the reverse complement.
CAAAAATTTGTTCTTTGCAGTGATGAGGAAATAAAACACTGCCAAGAGTTTAAAAGTGTTTATTTAGCTAATATGGTGCATTATTAAAAGTAGAGTAATTAATACAACAATAATCATTGAATTACAAATTATTTATTCGAAATCAATTAAGAAAATAATTAGGTAATAAAGCTGGTATTTTTTTTAAAAAAAGAATATTTGTAGTAGAATTTCAAACATTTTTAAAAAAATTATACATTAATGTATTACTTTAGAAATATCCTGCATTATTTGTAACACCTTTTTTTTTAGTTATTATTTCCCTTTTTAAAATAACTTTTTTTTATTTATAAAGGGAGCATAGTTGAATCCCCTAATTTGTTTATTTGCATTTTTCAATTGCATTTTTATCCAGGTTCTAATTTTCAGGCATACAAAAGTGATATGTCAATCGAAAGATAATAATGCGAAGAATAGAACTAAATAAAACTAAAAAAATGATATGTAGGTCATTTTGTTTGGGTGATTCTCTTTAGACGCCCGGAGCTGCCTGCCATGGAGGAGAAGAGAGGGGACGTAAAAAAAGGGAGTGGTAGCAAGCGAAAACAGAGCTCTACAAATACTGATATTTTCATTTCATCATTTCACTAAAGCAGTTTAGGGATTTGATCAAATCGCTTACTTACACATCAGGCGTTATTTTAAAATCGTCCGTGAATTGATCATCTCCCTTAGAGATTCGATGAAAGCCCTAATTTCATCATTTTTCTACGACATAAACATAAATTATAAAGTAATTAAAAAACAGTATGATGGGAATATCCATCATCATGCAAATGTACATGTTGAGCTCAATACAAAATAAATAAATAAAAAAATAATAATAAATATTTCTATTCTTTTTATTCTTAATGATAATTAAAAAAAACAATTTTTGTTATTATTCTTATTTCATCTGCATTACTCGACAGAATTTTCGTCATCAAAGCCATCACCTGATAGTAAACCGTTTTCTAACTGGTCCAACTAATCTTCAATGTCCCTCTTCTTCTAAATTTCTCTACAAATCTAACATAAAATAAATATACAGTAAAAGACATTAGAAATAAAACAACTGCATAGTGAAGTAAATTTCTGTCACATGGTTTTAGGTAGAGTATTTTGGTTTTTCAAAATAAACTATACAGAAAATAACAGAAACACGGAAAACAAACCTTTTTCCCACTCAATATCGCTTTTATAAGCAAAAAAAATCTCAGATTAGTTATAAAAGTATTCAAGAAATCGCACATTTCTTCCAAATATAAAAACAGCGACGTGATACGCGCTATAATGATTGTGACGTTTGATTTTTTTACAGCTACGCGTTCCTTATTACACAATAATCGTGAAAAAAGTTGCCATCAACAACTAATTTACAAGCACGCCTGTTTTGAGTACAAGTTTTCTTCACTAAATGTTATGATGGAAATTTCCATCACTACGCAAAGAAGGATTAACATTAGTAATCCATTGGATCAGATAAAGAATGCGCTGGAAATACTCTTCTATACAAGACAGTGGCGCACACAAGGGAGGGGTCCTGGGTGCCCGGAACCCCCTAAAGCCCTTGATTTTTTTCCGATTGGTTATAATTCTAAGTATATAATACGTAATATTTAATTAAATGTTTGTTATATTAATGATTACTTTTATTAATTAATGCTAATTATTTATTCAATAATTAGTTTTTTACTGTGTTTTGTTCTTGAAAATCGACAAAATCAAAAATAGCATGATACAAGAATGATGAACTTTTCAACCCCGGACCCCCTTTGAAAAATTCCTGTGTGCGCTACTGATACAAGACCCACAAATTTCTATAGATATCAACTGTACTTCTAAAAGGTATTATAAATTTCTGTTGTTTGCCACTTGATCGACGGTGTCAGATCGAAGCCTCCCTATCATGGCGAGGAGCTAGTTTTGTATGTCTGTCGTTACCCACAGCTTTGTGCATCATACAGGTGACAGTATGATTTGTCGCGGTAATAAATTTGTTGTAGACTCTTTGTGCAGGTACAGTATATAACTAGAAAAAGACTTTTTTTTATCAGACTCACAGAGAGAAGATCTTCAAGAAGCACTTTTGTCTTCTGATGCAGCTGTTTCTAAATTTTAAAATATATTTGTGTGAACTACATTAGTTCACATACTGTCACAACCCGGAGGTTGCAGGTGTAGTTTGGGTCATTGAAGAAGCAGACATTGTTATAAAAATAATTTCTTTTTGTTTCTTATTGATCAACTTTTGATTAATTATATTTTAATAACCATAAAAGCAATTTTAATTAGTTTCCTAATCTAACTTATAAGATTATCAAAAGCTCACTTATCTTTTGATTTGTTTGTAGATCACCTGCCATCTATTTCCTAAACTGGTACAATCCTTTTCAAATCAGCTTCTCCATTATTTCCACTTCTCCGAAAGGCGGTTATAGCTCGAATGTAACTTAAGAAGGAACGACCAACTGTCATCAACCAACAACTAAGCTACTCACGATTAACGATCCCCTATTAACTTCAGCACACTCTTTATCAGGGTTTAAATAGCATTTACATTAGTATAAAATCAAGTCATCTCTATGGAAAACGGTTTTAAACTTAAACTACAGCTAACGAATAATTTCCGCTAAGAGGACTAGTTGAAGTACAGTGGATAGAACCTAACACAATGCTTATTCTGTGATGCAATTTCATTGAGGAAAATACGCAGTATAATTCGAAAGTTCCCTGACTGAGTCTATAACTTAAAAAATATAACCAGTTAATTTGCTGAAACACACTCTTCATTCGAATTAAGACCCATGAGAAACAGCAAACTTTTGCCTTCGCTTGTAAAGTTCATCAAAACATTTCTGGAATCTATTTTTAGCCATGTCCTTTAATTCAGCCTGCGATGCACTTTTAACTTCATCTACGGTTTGTAATCGACGATCCTCCATCGAAAGAAATATTCTGAAGTTGCAGGGTGCGAAATCAGATGAGTAAGGAGGATGTGGCAAAACAATTGTTTTCATCCCCCCTCCCCTGCCCTTCGCTGTTTGAAACCTGTTCTAACGTACAGCTGCAGATAACTTTCCAATGTTTTCAGGGGTGTGGGAAGTTTGTGAACGTTCAGAGCGTTGGTTGTCTTTGACACTTTCCCTTCCTTCTCTAAAACATTTGATGCCACTCAAAATCTTGCGTTCGCGATAATGTATCACTGCCTTAAACATACTTCAACATTTTGTAAGTCTCCGTAGATCTTTTCCCCAAACAAAAACAAAATTTAATATTCATTATCTGCATCACAATCGCAGAAATTTTATAGTCACTTTACTGCAAAAAAATTTTCATGTTACAGGCTCAATCCATGAACTTCTGAATCTATCTCGTAAAAAATGAAATTTTACTTCTTAAGAACAAATGTACTATTTAACGACTATTTTACTTGTATTTAACCATGCTTTTAAGCTATCTATATAATATCGTGTTTATGGCAGGCATATGTTTGAATAATGACTTTTGGCGTGTGTTCCACGGATGCAAGAAGCGAAGTTCGTCTGCTAAAATAAAATTCACAGCACGTTGTAGCAGTTTTTGGAGCACATTATTCCGATCTTTGATAATACCCAGCACTTGGCTATTTGTATCACTTCTGGATGGAGAGTAAGTGGCAAAATTCATTCAAGCTTACTTCTTTTATAGTGTTCTGAAGTATTGCATGCATGAACTGTTACCTATATAAATTAACCATATAAAGAATTATAAATGAAAATTATTCATCATAGGCAATGAAGCACGTTATTCATTTCACGTTCAGCATTTTTGTTGTAAGATTTCCTTTATGTGTTTGGCTTTCTTATTTAGAAAGGTTGAATTTATTATCTGATTAGTTTTATGTTCTGTTATGTTATTTTAACTGTGTCTACATCTCCTTTGTGATATGTAAAATTTCCCATAATTTTTTGTTACATATATGTTATAAAATCTACTCTTAGCGTTCATCTTTAAAATTACGTGTCTCTGTTTAAAAGAGCGAATTAATCCCTTGAACGGTCAATTTTTGTGCCTAAAATGTTCCAAAAAAGGCGCATTTTTTATTGCATATAACTAAACAGAATGCTTATTGGAATACGAAAACAGAAAAGTTTTATTATAATTTTCAATTTTAAAGTTTTCACACTTTTTTTTTATTTTATAATTGGGAAACACAAACCCCTTAAATGTTTGCTTTTTACAAGTACACTCTGCATGTCATGAAGAATGTTTCATATATTTTAAAAGAATTTTTTTCATACTTTCAAAAAAATTTCGTATCCGTACCTCTTTTGCTAACGGTTGAGGATTTTGTGTGTGCGCGTGCGTGCATGCACACAATTTGAAGCATGGTATTATTCTCAATAATACATTGCAATCGGGACAGAGCTAATATCGACTTTTTTGATAATCTTTAAATTTTCATTCCTTCTCTTGCAACAAATTGAGCATTTCCTTGCCAGTCCATGTTCTTTATCGAATATTTTCTAGAATCTAAATTTCTACCTTCAAAGAAAAAATCCCGCCTTCATCACAAAGAAAATCCCCAGTGAGAAGCAGTTCAGTACCATGGACACAAACTGGATCTCTTAAAAACACTAGCACTATAATAATCTCACTAAAGAATTAAAAGAATATATGTGCAAATCAACGATTGAAAGTACAAAATATCGGTGTCGTACAGCGTACGGGCAAACGGGTTACGGCCTACTTTTGGTAGCCCGTAGGTAGTACGGGCAAACTAGTTAAAATGTTAAATGTGGCAGTTCTTGGCATTTTAACAATAGTACAGAGCTTATTTTACAACTTATATCAATACTTTAAAACATAAATACAGTTGAACTTCGTTTATCCGAACGTCAATTATCCAGAGCGTCAAATATCCGAACCAGTTTTTTTTTGTCAACTTTTGTCAATTTAGAAGGCGAAAAAGACTACAATGATGACCACAGGGATGAGATTACCGACTTTGTCCAATCGATCCCAGGATTTCAAGAATGTGATGAAGATATAGAAACATGGATGGCAATCGATGCAGAAAACTCAGTGGATTTCAAATGTTAAATGGTGACGTGATTGTGACTTCCACGCAAGCAGAATCAGACCCTGTCGACAATAAAACAGATGAAGACGAGGACAACAACTACAAAGAAAGTAGCAAATTCCCATTAAATATTGACGCGTTTTCTGTTTTAGAGACAGCTATGGAGTGGTACGAACAACCATCAGAGTGCTGTCCTACTCAACGACTGCTGTTCAAAATGAGAGAACTTGCAGCGAAAAAACGAAGGTGCAGAATGGTACAGCGAAAAATAAGTTATTATTTTCCACAATAAAGGTAAAATTGCGACATTTTGCACTTATTTTTCTTTTTCTTCCAGCACGTTTCCCGCATGTGATGATTTTCAATATTCGCATAGTATCCGGTTTCATATACTGCGTGGATCGCATTCAGTGTTCGGTTATCCGAACAATCGAGTATCCGAACAGTGTCCGGTCCCAATTGATTCGGATAAATGACGTTCTACTGTACTATCATCACCATACTGAGGCTCTCTTTCACTTTCCATCCGTCACCAAAGAATGTTGTGGTCAGTTGTCCGATGACTGATATTGGTATTCTGGTATGCGATTACAAACCTTGAGTGTTGTTTTGAATAATTGTAATGAACTTAGATATCAATAATTTATAAGCAGTATATATTCATACATTATGAAATACCCAGGAAAACGGGTGGATAATGGCTTGTATACACATAAATTTATTTTAAGAATATTATTACAGAAAAAATATTACTTAAATGCAATTTTTTGGCAAGAAATGAAGAAAGAACGTCATATTTTCGGAACATTCTCCTTTTATAAAAAATATTTCTATAATAATACGAGTATTATTTTACCTATATGTAGCTAAGAATTTTATACATGGGCTGAACTAGGATTTTTTAAATGTATAATTTAGAAGTGGATTTATATTCATATTTTAGAAGTAGATTTATTCATATTTTTTTTATCAAAGTAAGGAAATTTGAACAAAAAGCACCGGTTATTATTTCAGTTAAAAGTTACTCTGAAAATATTGTAAAATTTCAAAATTCCTAGCTCAGCCCCTGTACAGAAATGTTAGCTATATGTAGGCAAATTATTATTATTGTTATAGAAGCATTTTTCATGAAAAGAAAATGTCTTGAAAATATATCAATCTAGCTTCATTTTTTGAAAAAATTGCATCCAAATAAGTTTTTCTTTTAATAATATTCCTAAAACGAATTTATATGAATACAGTCGGACCCCTATTTAACGAATTCATCGGGGGAGAATATTTTATTCGTTAAATCGGTTTATTCGTAGCATCGGAGTCCAAAAATATATAATATTTTTGCACCTTTTGGGAATTCTATTATAAGCAACTACACAAAAAATATCCATAGTTAGAAACTGCCTACTTTTTATTCAGCAGCTAAAAATACTAGTTATTGAATTATTACTAAGGTGACCAGTTTTTTTACAATGAAAAGGAGGACGAAAAATTTAAGACAAAATATTACAACGTCAACATATAAAAATTTTATTAATTCAATCAAAAATACGCTAATTGCGCTTACATTCCTTTTAAATATTTACTAAAACGAGTATTTTTCCATTGAATGATTTTTTTTTTGTCAGCATATCATTTTGTAATATATCGGAAATTTCGGAGCAAAAAATATCCTACTTACTGAATTTTACAGTAAGCACTGTAGCTAATATATTAATATTCAATCTTGATTTCTCACTTGTCCAAAAATCATTATCTACAGAAACAACTCTTTCAACTTCTGCATTAGTTCCAGGACAGCACAATGTAACTTCAATAAGAATAACTAAATTTTCATATGGAATGTGTTCATTTTTTAAATAGTTTAAGTATTTTAACCCATCTTTTATCAATTTCTCATCATGTGTTGATTTTTCAATTGTTCTAATTTATTAGAATTTGAGTATGCATTCAGTCTTTTTTCTTCTTCAAACAGACAATTGTCAACGATTTTAATACCAGGCATTTCTTTCGATAAAAACTTAACACTATTTTCTCTATCTGCCCAATTTACTTGCGATGAAGTAAAAAAAAAATTCCATTGAAAACTGTTATTTCGTGTGATATTTATTTCAGACCATTCTTCGACATATCAGAAACATGTTTAGTTCATCTCTAAATACAGAAATTAACAGATCAGTTTTAAAATATTGATAAGGAGGACAAGTAGGCGGACACTTTTCGAGGAAGGGCAGAACCTATAAAAGGAGGACTGTCCTCTCTAAAGGAGGATGGTTGGTCACCTTAATTATTATGCACTGGTTAATTGGAAAGAATTGACTAATAGATGTTTGACAATCTTTTTGATTCCTGACTCGACAGAGTTCTTTTTCGACATTATATTGAGTAGATAATACTGCGTTCTTTACTTCCTGCTGCATGAGGTATGTTTTCACAGTTCCCAAGCAATGTAAAGAATTAGAGAATATAACAGTTTTGATGGGAGTTTCATTATCAGTTTCTGTATAAAAATTGTTACGCATTTTTTCCGACAATCTTCCAAGCCTAGTAAATTTTCAAAATCAAAATTTTCGGTGAAACCGTAAGTATAGTAAACCTCACTTCCTCAAGAAAGATATAGCAAATGGTAAAATCTCTGAAAATATCCGTTGTATTGTGAAGTGGGATGAAGTAAAGGAATGCCCGTCCTATTCAAAACTCACGCAGTAAATTACACTCATGACTCATCTACACTTGAAAAGTCTAAAAATGGGCTGCACCATTCGCTGTCGAAATTTGCATGGACAAGAAAAGTATTTTTCCGTTCCGGGTAAAAAGAATGTCGTTTGAAAAGAAATCCAATTTTTTCTGATCCAAACTAACAAAAACAAAATTATTTCGATTGGTGAAATAATTCGTTAATTCGGGGTTTATTAATCGTTAAATAGGGGGGTGCCTCCATTTTAATAGGGGAGAATTCGTTAAATCAAGGTCCAAATGTATTCAACTGACACTAAAAGTCAAAAAATTATCCGCTTATGCGCTTTTCAAAATCACGATTCCGCAAATCTAGTCAGTGACCTTAATTCTTTTAAAACATAAAATTTTTGAAAAATTTTTACACTGTTTTAAAATTTCCAACGGATCAAATTAGAACTTCGAAATGGGCTGCACCTGATCCCTCGGTGTAGTTTTTTTTAGCATTTAGCTAAATTTTCAAATTGTCGGAATTGGGGTTTAATAGTAAAAACTGAGAAGGGATGCTCATAAGCGTCGACTAAAAAAAAAACAGCAATAATTACACATAATGTGAGACATAGCCATCCTGTGATAACTATGTCTTGGGTGATTCGCGTAAGCTAGAGGTGTGGGATTATCTAAAAGATGAGACATTTTGGATTCTTAACACAACTTTTATTAAGAATAACTTAAATTACTTAATTCTAAATAACAACTTTCTTTAAGTGAGAATAAGCCACCAATTAAACTTAATATTCAAGTCAGAGCGCACAACTAGATCACTTATCTTAATTATAATAATTTAACTGTCTAATCTAACTTCCTATACAAAATATTACCTTTTATAGAGACACCTTCCTTCCTAGGTTGAAGATATTCCTATTATGTTATTTGTAGGAGAGAATACACAGGCTTTCTAAATCCTTCTTATTATTAATCTTATTAATGACGATGAGCGTATCCTTCTTCCAGAGCTGTAGGACGTCTAACATTTATTCCAAACAATTCCGTACTAAGTTATCTCTAGGCTTGTCGTCGTATCTCAACAAACTTTCTATCCTTTTAAAGTATATCCCATTTGCATATTCGTTCTGTTTCTCTTCTTGGTATTGGGTTGGAAAAGTTTTGCCATTAATCGTGGCCGTCAAAGAACTTAGGAGTTATGTTAGAAGAAGAACGCGAGAGACGTCACAAATGTATAAATAGATGAAATAACAAATGTGATTTTAAGAAATTCTGTGATCGCAGTACCCAAATGATCATGGTGGCAAAATTGTGGACAGTACTATTTCTGTCGAATAATGAATTCAAATACTAGTGCCACAAACATATCCCACAGTGTAGAGGAGTTAATGCAGTTTAAATCTACCGAGGTACCAAATTCGGGCGTTGGCGTTGTGTGGAAGTTTGAAGTGTCCCCTCAGGACTGTCACTTGACCGAGGCTCAAAATTACGAGATCCGTCACCAATAGCCCTCGTGTTGCTTTAAAATGTGACGTTCATAAACAATCAAGAAATTTCGTCTACGAGAGAGACATAAAACCAGGGCTTCGAACCGGAACTGAACCGAAAACAGGAGAAAACCCTAATTTTGATCGAAAGTAAAACCGGAACTGAACGGAAAAAAAAATATCGGGTTTTTTCGGTTCGATAAACCTTCAGTCATTTTGTTACTGTAACTAACTTGTCAATATTTTCTAATGTAACGTCAACCAAAAATTATCATCATTATATATACATACATTGCATCTCGAAGGTTTTTAAAATGCTTCTATTGGCCATTAATATTTTGCCTGTATAGCTCAGACCTCTGTACAGAGGCTTAACTATATTTTTGAAAAAATTCAAATTATTTTTCAGAGTTACAACATTTGAAATAATTATCGGCGTATTTTCTTAAAATTTCTCCCCTTTGTTTGTCGTAAACAATGGAAAAATCGACTTTCCAAGTTATGCGTTTCAAAAAGTCGAAGGTTGAGCCTCTGTACAGAGGTCTGAGCTGAAACTCACAGGCAAATATTAATACAATAAGAAGCATTTAAAACTTATTCTATATAACAATTTAAACAACAATCTATGGAAACACTCATGAAAAATCCTGACTATACTAGGATTTCAGGCATCGAATACCTGGAACCAACTTATATAAAATAAAACTGAGCATTACTGATACATTTTGTAAGTTACCCACATCAGGCATGCATGCTCTTTTATTTTTAGTGCCAGGAGAATGTATTCTGTTTGTTTACTTTCAGTAAATTAATATTTCTGTTAAATAATCTTTTGTGTTCGACTTTTCAATATGTTTGCGCCCCCTTGTAGAGTTATCATGCCCCTTACGGGGGCACGCCCCACAGCTTGAGAAACGCTGCGCTGATTAATTTAAGAAAAGAAAAATAATCTCTTTTTTTTTGTCTGTATCCCTTCTTTTTCTGTCTGCTATGGGACATCGATTTAAAACTACTTCCTCTGCCTTAATTGGCTTCATTCCAAGACATTTTTTTTTCCCCGCTAGATTTGTAACGTTGTTGGACATTTAAACACGTGTGCTGCCAGTCAATGTCAAATAATGTCTGTGGCGCCATTGAACTGCCTAACAAAGAGAACAAAAAAGCGCTTTTGCTGGATGAATCACTGAATAAAAAAGCGGAAATTGAGAGCAACATATCATTAGAAGTCTGAAGTCTTATCTACTTGTTTTGCGTATTTTTTGACTGTCAGGAAATGATAGAGTTTAGTTCTCGGTAAACGAGATTGTTTAAATGGAGCTGAACTTTCATTTTCAATAATCAAAAGTCACAAATTTTACTTAATAAAATTTGTATACAATCGGACCCCGACTTAACGAATTCCCAGGGACCTAACAATGTCTTTGTTAATTCGGGGTTATTCATTATATAAGGGTCCAAACAAAATTAATTTTTTGATCTCATCGTTTGAAAATTCGGTAAACAACTACCCAAAGAGCGTCCACAGTCAAAAATTACATTCCTCTTATTCTGCAGCTAAAGTATTTTTAGCGTATTAATAAGCACTAGTTAATTGGAAATTTTGAAATACTAACTGATAAATAGATTTGATAATCTTTTTGATTCCTGACTCGAAAGTGTTCTATTTCGACTTTACACAGAGAAGAAAATACCGCGTCCCTTACATTCTGCTGCACTGAGTATGTCTTCACAGTTTCCAAACAGTGAAAAGCAGTAACCCTTTTTACCACCGGACCACATACATATGAAGTATTTCACGCAGGCCGCAACGTAAGGTTTAATGGGGGGTTGACGCTATAAGACCAAGGATATTTAAAAAGTGGAAAATTGAACAAAATATTAATCATTTTATTTATTTTAAAACTATATTAAACTCCCTCAAACTCAATTCACAAAAAATGGGTTTTGTGTATTTTTCCCCTGTTATGTTGCAATTTAAATTTCCTTTCATCAATTATTCCAAACCCTCCCCAAATATTTTTTGTTGCTGTCAAAAGATTTTTTGAGAAAGCCAATTTATCTCGTCTTCAAAGTGATCCTCAAAAAAAACATGATGAAATTAGGCATTTTATCAAATCCCTAAGGGAGATAACCAACTCACGCTAGATGTTAAAATAACGTCTCTTTTTAAAGTCATTTCCCTGATGTAAGTAATTAATTTGATCAAATCCTCGAACTGTTTTAGTGAAATGATGAAATGAACAAGGCAGTATCTGTAGAGCTCTGTTTTCGCTTGTTACCACTCCCTTTTACCTCCCCTCCCCCTCTCCTCGTCCGTGCGAGCAGCGCCGGGCTACTGATGTGACGCACCAAAACAAAATGACCTTGTGACGTCTCTCGCGTTCTTCTTCTAACATAACTCCTAAGTTCTTTGACGGCCACGATTAATGGCAGGAAACTTTTTCAACAATACCAAGAGAAGAAACAGGGCGAAAATGCAAATAAGATATATACTTTTAAAAGGATAGAGGTTTTATGAGTGAGATGCAGGACGGCAATCTTAGAAGATAACTTTTAGTGCAGAACAGTTCCGGAACAAGTGTTGGGCGACCTACAACCAGGAAAAGAAGAAGGATACGCTCATCTTCATTAAAAATGTTAATTATAAGAAGATTAATAGGGTCTGGTATTTATTCTTATACGCAGAAGTAGCAGAATAGGAGAGTCTTCAACGAGGGTGGAAGTTTACTCAATAAAAGGTAATATTTTGTACGGAAGGTGTTAGGAGTGGGCAGATAATTAAATATAATTAAGATAAGTGATCCTGATTTGTGCGATCTGACCCCAGTCATGGGTTTAATTTGTGGCTTATTCTCTCACTTAAAGAGAAAGTTGTTATTTAGAATTAAAGTAATTTAGAGGAGGATTTCGTGCAACAAAGATTCGTGTTAAAAGTACGAAATATGCTCATCTTTTAGATAATCCACCTAAACTTTTCTGGTGATTCAGGGGTGCGGACGGTACAACCTATAGCATTTTTAGTCTTATTTAGTTATATTCTTTACATTATTATCTTTCGATTGATATATCATTTTTGTATGCGTGAAAATTAGAAACTGGAGAAAATTTAAATTGAAAAAATGGAAACATAAGTGGATATCCGCTAACAACGGGTTTTGCGAAAGTCGACTCCCTAAGGAATTGTGGGAGCTTTATAGACAAAAAAAATTCCGTTTTTGAACTATTAGACCAGCAGACTAGAAATTTGGCAAGCGTGTTTCTGTTGTTGGGTAGAGATCCGCTAAGTACGAGTGTTGTGGAAATCAACTCCCAAGAAAGATTGCGGGCCCGTTCTAAAGATTATTTAAAACTATCTATTAGATTGGGTAACTATTAGGTAATAGTAGATATCTGTTAGACTGGGGAGTAGAAGCATCTTTGGCATTTATGAATAGAGGTTTATAAAAACGAGTTTCGCGGAAAGAAACTCACCCAAGGGGAGGGGGGACGATGTAGGAATAGTTAACAAAAATTCTGCTTTTAACTATTCGACCTACAGACCTGAAATTTGACGGCATTTTTCTTTTGCTGAGTAGAGAAAAAAAATTCTCGTTAGTCTACAGCCTTTAAATTTGGTAGGCATGTTTCTTTTGTTAAGCAGAAATCCGTTAAACATTGAATTTGTGGAAATCGAATCAAAAAGAGTTTATGGAGATTTAACGCGATAAATATAATTTCGCTTCAGAAACTCAAGTCCTGTATATTTTAAAGTCCAAGCAGGGTGAGGCCATAAATTTTGCAGCTGATAGAAAGCCAATACTAGAAGAGAAATCAATAACTTAAATAATATATTGTGTTATTACAACATAATAAATTACCCAGAGAAGCGGGAGGGTAAAAGATTGTTAATTTAAACCAAGAACACATTCCCCGACAATTGTATGACCAAAAGTTTTCTTCACGTCTGCTTGTTATATGTCATTAGTAAAAAGTACTACTTTAAACATTTTTTTTTAAAAAATTATCTTGTAAAACATTTTTTTATTTTGATATAGAATGTTTAAGAACATTTTAAACCAAATCGCTTTGAAATATGACAGTAATTACATTTTGAGTTGCAAGACACACAAAAATTGACAGACTTTCCTTTTAAAACGAATGTTTTTAATCAAACGGAATGTTCCTTAATTTCGGTTTGGATTTGTTTTATTGACTGATTACTTTATTAAACAGTACTTTTAAGCAACACTCAACCATTGGCGATGCACTTCGTAATTTTGAACAACAGTCAAGTGACGAGGACGATACCTGAACTTGTACCCCTCTCTCCAAATTTTGTTTGGATATAGAACGATGTACTAATAGACTTTTTAACCATATGAGTGATATAATGATTAACTATTTGGCAAATTAACCAAACACATTACTTTGGCTCCGATGGGGCAAACATATGATGTATTTCTACTTCACTTCACTTACTTGACAGCCCTGGGTGGGCCCTGGCCTTCTCCAGGTATCCCTACTTTGGAACTGATTTCCAATTTTTGACCTACAAAATTTTTAGGTCTTTTTCGAAACAGTCAATCCATCTTAAGGTATCCGACTACGTTCGGAACCGTGATTTTAAAAAAGTGCATAAATGGATAATTTTCATGATATTTAGTGTCACTTAGATTGGAATACATGTATAAAATGGTTTTAAGGACATTTTGACAAAAAAAATTATTTAAATACAATATTTTGGCAAAAAATGAACTTAGAATAACATTTTTTCAAAATGTTCTCCTTTTATAAAAAAAATGCTTCTAAAATAATAATATTGTGTGTGTGTGTGTTTGTGCTTATATAAAGTAAAGACTTCTCCCAGATAGTCTGAACTAGGATTTTTAAAAAATTCACATCATTTTCAGAGTTACTACCAATTGAAACAATTATCGGCGTTATTTCCTTAAAATTTCTCCCCTCTGTTGTCGTAAAACATGGATAAACCCACTTCTTAGTTATATATTTTAAAAATTCTAGTTGAGCCTCTGTAGTCTGATCTATATACAGGCAAAATATTATTATAATCGAAGTATTTTTCACAAAAGGAGAATATTTCGAAAATGGGTTATTCTATGTTCATTTTTTGTCTAAATATTGCACTTAAATAATTTTTTATTGTAATACTATTCTTAAAACAATTTTATATATATTTTCTAATCTAAGTGACACTAAATATCATAAATAGTATCCATTTATTCGCTTTTGCAAAATCACGGTTCCGAACTTAGTCGGATACCTTAACGAGATTCTGCCCCGATGTCTATTTCCCATGGGCTTTGCCAGAAAGGTTTTCTTGTAGCAACGATCTTCATTCATTCTATCCAGATGACCAGCCTATTTAAGTCTCTGTAATTTTGTGATGCATCCTCCACTGGAGACAAAATTTCTCCTCTATTAACGCGACCTATGTCTGAGGGAAGGAAGGAAGAACCACTAAATTCTGCCATACTAAAATCAGTTTATTATGATCTTAGTTGATATACAATATAACAACAATACTAGTCAAAAGAGGATTGATCACGGTGAGTGACGCTAAATGTATTCAAAATTGGCCTTAACACTGAAAATCAAATTTTAATATTAATTTCCCTAACTCAATAGATAAACACTTTCTTATATTTTTAGTTCTTATAGTTCACTACCGAAACGCACGGTTTTAAACCGTCGTAAAGTTTAATCTGGCGGGCAATGCCCCGTTGGTTGGACCCCCCATATTAAAGGCACCGTTAGGCCAACTCCGAGAATGAAGATTCCTCTTCGACTTTTCTCCTTCACTTAGCGATCCTTCTAGCATTACTTCTCCCTTAGCCACCCGCAATAAACCCAATATATATAAAATTCCTAATTTGCATACACGCGTTCTCTTCTTGGGGGTTGTTTGGGAAAAAGAATTGCCATTCTCCCCAAAAGAATGAGGGCAATTAATGGAAATGGGAAAAAACCCCCATCAAATTTGACAAATTTTTATACTATCAGGTTGTTTGTAAATTTTGTGAGTTCAAAGTTAGATTTTCTTCATGACCCATTTTAGGATCCAAAGAATGCAAAAGATCTTTCTCTCAAATTTCCCAAATTTTCTTCAACGTTAAGTCAAGGGCCCAAATTTTATGTGAGGAAATCAACTTTAAACTTTTGTATAAAACTTTTTCAATTTGAAAACTATTTTTTTAAAAAATTTTTAAGGCATAAAACATTTTTTCCTTAATGATTCTTTTATAAATTTCCGGAGCCAGATTCTTTTTATTATTTATCTCCGTTCCCAGATAAGTAACACTGTTAACTTTTTCAAATTTATAATTTCTATATGATGTGTATTTACCAGGGTACACAAAAATCTCAAAAAGTTCTTCTAACAAACTTAAAAATATTGTGTCTCTAGCTGTTGTGAATAGGATCTATAAACATAGGTCGGCAACCTTGTAATTGTGGTGTGCCAAACCAGTACAAAGTAGTACCAGTACCCTACTAATGGGGTTAAGAGTTCCACAAAGTAGAAAATATTTGAAACATTTCAATTCTGGCAGCAACACATGTAAAGTTACAGAATAGAGGTCAAGAGTACGAATTGTTATTATACATTAATTATGCATTTTTAAACATAGTTATTAAAACAGGAAATAAACAACAGAATTTTTAAGTATTCTTTCAATGTAGTTAAATAAATAAATGAAAAAATTTTAAGTGAACCTTACTCTTGTACCGCTCTGTTTAATTTGGTTTATGTTGTAATTTGTGACTTTTAGTATTTTTTTTAATAAAAGTTGTTTTAATCTGAAAAGTATCACTCTTATATATGTGTGACGCAATGTTTAAAGAATCCTGTGTACTGAACTGCAACTGCTGGTATTTCATTGTAGAATCGAACAAAAACAATTAAAAGAAAATCTTTTTTTCCTCGAAGTCACTTGAATACATTCAAGAGGGAAGATTTTGTTTCGCAGAGTTTGAACAGAATGTTGTGCAACGCCTCATTCAAAAGCGCTGGTTTCGTTTCCAAGTTAGAAATTATAATTGTACTACTATCAGTGTAAAGAACTGCCTCTGTTGACTTTGCTGGCGAAAAAAAAATGGAAAGAGAAATGTCGTGGGTGTATAAGATGCCTTCACAAGTAGCACGGAAGCAGCGAGAAAAATAAATAAATAAAAATAAATAAAACGGGTGACAAAGAAGAAGGAGACAAAGTCACTTTGTGTAGAAAAGAGGAATGAAAGTTAATACACATCTGGTGTTGTGTGTGTGTGTATGTGTGTGTGACTGGTGTAGGGCCTCTGCCCGGGGCTGCAACCTTAGGAGGCGGCAAATTGGCTTTAAAATTAACTGGTTTATGAAGAAAATAAGCAAAGATTCATTTAAACCTTATGAAAAATTAATATGTTGAATTTTAATAATATATATATATATATATATATATATATATATATATATATATATATATATGTTTACGAACTTTAAAGTATTTTAAAAGTCAATATATATTTGAAATTCAAGGACACCGCTCACAAGCATAATATATTCCCACTTAAAAATAGCTTAAAACGTAAACAAAATCACTCGTTTTATTATAATTTAAATAAATGGACACACATACAAAATGCTGCAATAGAATTTTTTACCGTGTGTCTTAATTTGTCGAAACGTGTGAAAATGCGGGCGGGAGCGAAAAATCAGTCTTGACAAGCTTTCACGCGTTTTTAGCCGTGACTATAAAAGGAAAAAGTCAGTTCTATTGTTTTATTTATGGTATAATTGCATTGCAAATTGGTTGCTAGTGAAGTAGAGTGCGTTACAATACAATTACTATTTACTGGGCCATTTGTGTTGTGTCATAAAAGTATAAAGTGAGTAGAATAATTAAAAAATATTCAGTTTTTCTCAAGAAATATTTAAATAGCTTCTACAGGATGTTTCTTTTTAAACGAGGCTTTTTCATGCATTTGTAACCGACTTCAAAAAAGGAAAGGTTATCAATTCGATCAATTTTCTTTTTTAATGTTTTTCCAGCGATTACTTCGGGATATCTCAACCGATTTGAATGATTCTTTCGGTTTAAAAGGGCATGTTACCGGATTGGTACCATTGTTAAAAAGGTGGTTTTAAATGTCATCTAATTTTGGGGGTAACATTTAGAGGTTGATTAAAAAAATAATTAAAATTTGATGTGAATAAAGCCAATGGGGAAA
>BMAV01024664.1:81362-146390 GCA_019973955.1 Trichonephila inaurata madagascariensis | reverse complement strand
CCAAAAAAAGATTCAATCACGGTACGAAACACTGGGCGCGCTGCAATGGTATGCACCTTGTAGATGACTGGGTATCCCGGTAACTTTACGATAGGCCGTCAATTCACACTCGTATCTCTTCCAAACATAACTTTCCCTAAATTGCCTTTCTGCTTACTGAAACTTCTGTTCTTTTAAAAGCTATCTTATTTGCATTTCATAATCGTATTTCACTTATTGTTGGATTTGAAAAGATTTGCCACTAATCTTTGCGGTCAAAGAACCCAGAGGTTATGTTACAGAAAAGACGCGTGAGTCCGTCACAATTTAGACGATACAATAGCCTAATTCACATGTTTTATTGATTAAATTTTCAAGATCACGGGTTAATTTAACCCTTTATGTACCTCATTATGATTTACTGCAGTTTTTTTTTTTTTGATCACTACATTGAAAATTAAGGGATATACATAAACAAAATACTCAACTTTGCAAAATTTAATCCGTTAGAGCTAATTAATTAATTAAAGATATTCCATTGTAAAATTAATTATATACACTGTTCACTTAAAATAAAGAGTCAAATCGTTTTCTAAGGTCCTCGTTAACATACAAAAAAAATAATAATAAGACACTTAAATTTTGACATTAACTATTTTTTCGGGACAAAAATGATAATCCTTGCAATCCACTGAAAACGCAATATCTGTTATAAAACTATTCGCCTTTCGCGCTGAAATACTCATCATAGAACCCGTGCTGCCATATATCTTGGAACAGTAGATTTCAAAGATTATCCTGCTAAGTATTGTCACAATATTCGTAAAAATGGTTATTATATGTTATTTTAAAGTGAGTGGTACTTATAAGTACCATCGGTACATAAAGGGTTAAGCTCAAGAAAATGCACTTCAAATGTGAAATGCTGTTACATTAATAACTGGTATAATCTCCAGAATTTTGAATGCAAGCCTGCAAGCGTGCATGCATTGTGGAGGTGCCTATGTCACTTTGTGATATGAAGCTCTATGCATGTTGAACTGGTGTCAATATTGGGACAGTCAGTGCTGGCTGTGGATGATGCTGGAGTTGTCATGGTAATAATTTATTTTTCTCTTCTTAATTTTAGCCTTTTTTCTTAATATGTACTAAATAAATCTAAAAATCACAAAAAAATCCCCATATCTCAATTAAAAAAAAATTGTCGCAATTAGTCGGATACTTTAACATTACTAAAGACTTCCGATAACAAAAATTAAAGCTGGTGAATTAGCAAAGAAGTTTAATTTAACGGAATCGACGCGCGGTCAGAACAGTTATAAAAAGTAAAGGAAAAATTATCGATGGTGTGAAAAAGGTCTTTAAATTCAACCGTCGTTTCAACATCAGGGCAATATCGCTGAAATGAAAAATTTTGAAAAGGGGTGTGATAATCAAGTACGAAAAAATAAAAATTTAGAACGCGCCTTTTTTGCGGGTAAAAAAAAAAATTTGAAACCGTAAAATTTTTTTAAATTTTATGAAACATTCTACATCAAAAAACTTGGGTTTGAGATTTGTATTTCTGTTACTTAAGACTGTATTATACATTTTCTTTCTAAATTATTATTTTTTTTCGTCTCTGTCCCGACTAAAAATAATTTATATTTTTATTTTGAAATAGTTGTTATGTGACGTCATAGTAAATGATAGAAAAAACCACGTGACAAATAAATTAAAACTCATGACCCAAGCCCCCAAAAAAAACTATTTTGGTTTTTAACGCTCCGGTGTTGCCAATTTTTGTTTTTGCGAAACTTTCTTAAAAATACATATAACAAAATGCATTTTTTTTAAAAAGTATAAGCATAAAATACGACTTTTTTTTTTTTTAAAAAAATTTTTTTTAAAAAAATTTTTTTTCCATAACATTTAAACATCTTTTAAAAAATATAAAATTTTAAAATTTTTTTTCGAGTTTTACAAATAGAACAAAAGTACAATTAGTTTAATGTTTGTTTTGAATTCAATGCAAAACGTGTTTTTTTTATATAATCATTTACCTAATCAAACCCATTTTAAACCCCATTTAAAAAAAAAATAAATTGCAGAAAGATGTCAAAAATAAAGTCCGTAGTATCTGAGGGGTGCTTTACAATCAAAGGGGAAACATTTCAGTGACCCACACAAAAAAAAAAAATTACAACTTTTTTTGGGGAAAACGAAAGAAAATTAGAAGAATTCGTCAAATTTCTTGGTCCCTCAGGGGGGGCCCTAGGCTCCGGACTCCTGCCGGGGCGACGAATTTTAAGGGCGGCATTTCGATCGAATTTGAAAAATACTTTTTTTGTTGTTGTTATAAAGAATTTTATATATTTTCTGAAATATTATTGGGTGTGAATTTGGTTTTGCACACATTTAACGTTTCTTAGTTTCTTATTTTGTACACTGTATTTTTAATGACAGTTTTCTTTTGAGTTTAAACTTGAAGGGTTTGAGGCGGGAGTATATGTTAAAGCATGAAATTTAATATGTTTACACATTTTTCACTTGTAAATTTTTCCCATCCCGGAGTGAGGATACAACGGACATTCTTTTTCACCCTTACGATGTCCGGTGTTAGCTATTCAAAAGAGGACAAGGGTAATAAGAGGTTCTGATAAATAGAAGAGTTGCAGGAGATGTTTTTATTTTAAGTTACTATAAGTTAAGTTACTTAAGTTAAAACATACGCTTGTGATCCTCACCAACCGTAGACTTTTTTTCAAAGATATTGGCCTGCTGAAATGGACGATTCTTTCTCTTACATTTCACTCGTTTGATATAATTACAAGTAATTATGTCCTTCATTTCGAATGGTTTTGAATCTTTTAAGACTTAAAATAATATACAGTGGGCCACAAAAGTGTTCGTACACTTGCAATTTCTTATAAAATTTAATGCTTTCGACTAATAAAAATTAATACATTGTAATTGTAATTTTTTATGATATCTGCAACCTGTTCTTAATGGAATGACATAATTATTTTTTTAAAAATAGTGTAACTATTTTTTAAAAAATTAATAATCAAAATACTACTAAAAAATTACGCCACAAAAGTCTTCGTACACTTAACAAAAATCTCAACTTAGCTTTAAATATTGTATTTATTTCTTAATTTAGTAAGTAGGATATTTTTTAGTGCCCACAACCACTTTTAAGCGTCTTGGTATAGATTTAATCAGTTTTTTGTAATTTCTGCATCGATTTTCCTCCATTCTTCTGTGATCATGGTTTTTACTTCACATTTTGTGTTTATTTGACGTTTCCTTTTTTTTTTTTACATCAAAATCTCCCAAATAGCTGGCAAATAAAGGTTGAGGAGGTGTTTCATAATTTGGGACAGTTATAAGAAAGTGGTGAGAGAGCAGGGGCTTTGGCTCATTACCCTTGTAAAAATGAAGTGTTTCCAATATCCAAATTTCGCGCGATAAAATTCTGTTTAAATATTTAAATACAGCTCATGATTCACAATATCAACAAAAAATACCAAATTACCAAATTTTGTGGCCGATTTACATCCTCACGCAAGAATACTTCTACATCCATGTTTTATTGATCCAACTAGATTCTTGGGATTGTTTCAGAAAATTCAAAATTGACAGCAAATTGATTGGGATGGCAGATAATTCAACATTTTTGGTTCCTATGGGCCTATAATAGCTTGAAAAATGGAAAAGAAAGAGTTTTCCATGAATTTATGGTGGAACAAGAATCTCACCTCCATGCAGGTTGCCAGAAACAGCGGCAAAAAGCAGGAAGAGGGAAAAAGTAAAAAAAGTAGCGATCGTTTTCATTTTACAAATCATAAATACAATTTTTTTTTTTAATTTTGTACTACTGTTTTAAAAAATACGTCAAAATGATTTGTTATTTAATTCATTTAAAATACATTCAAATTCTTCCCTCTAAGTATCGAGATCTGCTGTATCTTTTTTATAAATTTCTGAATTATATTGAATCATTTGTGGCGATGGGATGAAATCAGCGCAGCAAGTCCCTCATTCTTCGAAAGTCATTTTGATTCTGAGAATTAACACGAATAGTTCGAGGCACATTCGATTCCTTTTCCTCCATTTTGTCTTTTTTGACGTCACTCTGGAAAATGCCGTTTCCACAGAAGCGTTACTTATGGGTAGGCTGTAAAGCTTTAAAACAAATATACCTAAATCTCTTAAAAATGCATTTCCAACTGCGTCTGTTATATTAAAAATGTGACACCAAAATAATTTTCCATCATTTAAAAGCTCAGATTCTGATAGAAAAACATCTTTCAACTTTATGTTAAAAATTTGTCTCTATTGATTCTCCAGAACATATAGTTTAGATTGGTCTGCTACTTCTAAGGGCAGATAAAAAAAGGACAATTTGAATTTTAAAAAACACCAGGGGGAAAATTCTTCATCTTTTTTTAAAGTTCCGTAATTTGAAGAGATTCGGTTTAAAAGTTGTTCACATAAAATCTTGAGAAAATTATGACATCTTTGATAGATTTCTTTAGTAGATTATGTAGAAATTATTTTAATTTTGCTTGTTAGTTTATTCAAGGAGACATCCATAAAGTACTTCAATAGGTTAATAAATGCTTGTTAAACTCATGTCAACTTCGAGATTCACATATTTAGGGTAAATTGTATTTCCTAAAAGATAAAGGGGAAATCTTTTAATTCTTTCAGTAATTTGTAATGTTTAAACATAACTTTAAAAGGGGCAAATTAACCCCTCTCAAATTCTCAAAATTGGCAGTTGTAATTTAACAATATTTTAATTATATCCTTGTAATTTTTTTAAGGTACCCGACCCCCAATTTCGGAACCTTGTTTTTAAAAAAACCTTATAAATGGAAAAATTTTCATGATTTTTAAAAGGGCCCCATTTAAAGGTTAGTTTGGCTTAAAAAATTTTTTTAAAGGAATTTTAAAAAAAATTATTTAAATAAATATTTTGGTTTAATTTAGAATAATATTTTTCAAAATGTTCCCCTTTTGTGAAAAAGCTTCTATTATAATAATTTTTTTGCCTGCATATAACCCAACCTTTTAAAAAATTAAACCCAAAAATTTAAAAAAATTACTTTTTTTCGGGTTTAAAACCCCAATTGAAAAAATTTGGGGTTTTTTTCATAAAATTGCCCTTTTGTTGTCAAAATAGGGTTTAAACCCCAAATTTCTAAGTTATTATTTAAAAAAATTGGATTTCCCGGAGAGGCCTGATGGGAAGGCAAAAAAAGTAAAATTTTAAAAAGGGTTTTTAAAAATTGAAATTTAAAAAATTGTAAAATTTTTTTTTGTAAAAAATTTTTAAAACAATTGTATGAATGTTTTAATCTAATTTGAAATTTTCCCCCTAAAAATTTCATTTATCCTTTTCAAAATCAATTTCCCGGAATTTATTCGATCCCTTAAAAAAAGAAATAAGGGTAAAGGCCTTTTAATTTTTCATGGGGGTGTAACAGAGAATTTTAAAACCTTTTAAGGGCCGTTTTTACCCCCCTTTAATTTGTATTTTTTGGGTCAGCCGGGCTTTTTCCCCTAAAATTTTACTAGGTTCCCGCAATGCGGGGGTAAAAGTTACGCCATTTAAATTTTAAAAGGTCAAAATCTTTAAAAAGGGATTTAACAGATTTTTAAATAATCTCTCTGTTTTTACAAGGCTTTTTTTTGGGTTGTACGAAATTTTTTAAAAAGCCCAAATGCGGGGAAAAAATTTAAATTAAAAATACGTTTTATTTTTTTAATTTAATGCCCTTTCCCGTTGATGAAAATTTTTATAAATTTAATTTATGGAATTTGTCCTTTCACAATTAATTTTCCATTTTTAATTTTTTATGTAAAAATTTTTCCTGCCTTTTTAAAGAAAATTAAAAGGTTTCTTTTCCCTTTTTTGGCCGCTAAAGAATTTAAAAAGAAATACCATTTTTTTCTCATTTGGGTAAAGGGTTGGGGTGGGAGAAATGATAGGCCCCAAATTGTTTTCAAGGGGAGGTTAAAATTGCAAAAATTTTAATTAATTTTTGAATTTTTCCTTTGAAACTTAACCCAGTGTTTCTTAAAAGGGGGCCCCCTAAAGTGGAGATATCAAAAATACAAGATTTAAAAAAAAATTTAAATTTTACTTTGGTGAAATTAAAAAAAATTTTTTTTTAAGAAAAGAAAAATGAAATTTTACTCTGATATAATTTATAGGCTATATAAGTCATCCCCCAAAAAAAAAACTTTTAAAACCCCTTTAGTTTTTTGACCAAAAAACCCAAAAAAAAAATTTTTATTTTATTTTTGTAATCCAGATAAGTGTTTTTTACTACTTTTCAGAAAAAAACAAATCCAGCCCCAAAAATCAAAAAAATTTGGAACATAAAAATTCATCACTGTGATTATTTTGAAAAAATTTTCATTATAGCTGTAATCTGTTTTTTTTAAAATTTCTTTTGACCATCTGTTTTTGGTACAGTTAGTTTGACCCCCTCTTTTGTGTTTTTTTTCAGGGGAAGGAAGTAATGTATTTATTTCGGTTGGTTTTTTTCCCTGCAAAAAAAAATTTTTATGATATTTAAAATAGGGGAGCACTTTTGAAGGATTATTTCCCAAAACTTTTAACCCCGGGGAAAAGGACGCCAAGGGGCAAGGGAAACACAAAAAACGTTAATTCTGCAAAACCCCGTTTTTTTTGGGCCAAAAAAGAAAAAAAATTTTAAAAATTTGGAAAAATAATTAAAATTTTTTTTCTTAATTAAATTATTCACTGGAATCCCAAAAATTTGTATCGTGCCAAAAAATAATTATGGATTGGGGGACTAATACCCCGCGTGAATTTAAAGCTAGTATCGAGGGGGTGTGTTTTTCCCCGGGGTAAAAAGTTTTTTTTGAAGTCCCTTCCTTTAAAAAAATTAAAAAAAAAACCATTTTTCTTCAATTTGGGGGAAATTTTATATTTTTTTTTAATTTTTAACATTTAAATTTAAAAAAGCCCAAATTTTGATTTTAAAAACCCGTTCGTTTTAAAATAATTTTATAATATGAGAATTCATTTTAAAATATCATTTTTTCATTTTCGTAAAATTGCCCCGCATTTAAGGGTTTTCCTCCTGAAAAATTCAACAATTTATCCCAAAGGGTGTTTTGTTTTTTAAAAAAAGGGAAATCGTTGGGAAAAGCGGGTAATTTGAAGTATAAGTTTAAAAGTATCGGGGGCCGGGGGACATGAAAGGGAAAGGCTTGTTCCCGGGCCCCCCACCCCCCAAAACCCTTTATTTTTCCATTGATTCTAATTCTAAGATATAGTAAGTAAAAATTTTAATTTTGGATTTGTTATTATGAATAATTTTATGAATTAATGCTAAAATTTTTTGTTCAAAATTAGTTTTTTTTCTGGTTTTGTTCCCAAAAAAACGACAAAATCCCAAAAAGGGGAAAGATACAAGTGGTGAACTTTTGGCCCCCTTTGGAAAAAAATTTCCCGTGTGCGCCACTGGTGCTGCACCAATTTTTATAACTAATTTATAAATACTAAAAATTTAAAAATAAGTTTAATAAGTTTTAGGGCTTCCATAAAATTCCCTTTCAGAGGAAAACCCAAAAGGGAAAGGGTTTAGATTAGGGGAAAATTTACACTTGAGTACATTTTGTTTTATTTTTTGAGATCTATATTTTTTTCTCCCAAAGCAGCCCCCCTTTTCAATCTGTTCCTATTTAAAAAAATTTAGAAAAAAATTTTATATATTACTTAAAAATTACATATATAAAATTTTAATATACTTATTTTATTAATTTGTACGGTTTATAATTAAAAAATCCTTTTAGTTTTAAAGGGCAAAATGCATTATTATTGCATTCAATAAATTTTTTGTATAAAAGGGGGGATAAAAATTTATTTATTGAAAAGTGGGTCGCCAGTATTGAAAGTTTGAGAAGCACTGACTTAATCCCAACAATCTAGTTGCCTCAATAAAACATGGAGGTGGAAGTGTTTTTGCGTGGGGGTGTAAATCGGCCACAGAATTAGGTAATTTGGTATTTTTGATGGTATTGTGAATCATGAGCTCTATTTAAATATTTTAAACAGAAATTTTAAATTATCCGCGCGAAATTTGGATATTGGAGACGACTTCATTTTTAACAGGGTAATGACGCCAAGTGCACTGCTCTCAGTGTACGCCACTGGTGTCTCTATAACTATCCCCAAATTATGAAAACAACTCCTCAATCACTTTATTTAGACAAGTAGAACATATTTGGCGAGATTTTGATGTAAAAAAAAGAAAACATGACAAATAAACACATAATGTGAAGTAAAAACAATAATCACAAAAGAATGTAGGGGTAAATCGATGCAGAAATTACAAAAAACTGATTAAATCTATACCAAGACGCTTAAAAGTGGTTGTGGGCACTAAAACATATCCTACTAAGTACTAAATTAAGAAATAAATACAATATTTAAAGCTAAGTTGAGATTTTTGTTACGTGTACGAAGACTTTTGTGGCGTAATTTTTTAGTAGCTTTTTGATTATTAATTTAAAAAAAAAATAGTTACACTATTTTTAAAAAATTAATTATGTCATTCCATTAAGAACAAGTTGCAGATATCATAAAAAAAATTACAATTACAATGTATTAATTTTTATTAGTCGAAAACATTAAGTTTTATAAGAAATTGCAAGTAGAGAGGGGCGGCATTTTTCATTCTTGTCCGGGGCAGCAAAACTGCTAGAGCCGGCCATGCCTGCATTGATCGAAGGAAAGCGTTTGAAATATACGTGTTACCTTTTCATCGATGAAGAAGCTAGAATACAAGTGGAGACAAATATGTTTATGTTTGCGATACTTGTAGCATTTCATTGGTTTCGAATACTAGTAACTCGGACGAAGAATAAACATTTTGTTTTCGTTCGTTCGACTTAAAAAAAAAAACTTTTTAAATTGAAGTTTATTTCAATCAAATTGTCCGTCGAATGAAGGAGTTTTTTTTTTTTCTTTAATATTGTCAATTAAAAATTTAATCATCCGTCAAAACTTAAAAATTGTCAATGAAAACGAATTTGCTTGAAACTGTCCGTCAAACCTAGAATATTTTTAATTTGGCATTTTTTGCTGAAATTTAAAAAAAATTTTAAGTCTCTATAAAATTAAAATAAATAATTTCGATCAATCAAACCAATTTTTTTTAATTACCAAAAAAAGAAAAAACTACTTCTTTGAAGAATGCATCGAACATTCAAAGCAGTATAAGTGCTAATATATATATATATATATTTAGTAACTATAAATAATAGTAATTACAAATATTATGATTTTCTCCGTTCCAACTTTTTTGACGAACATTTATGGTTGCTCGCGAAGCCACCATAATCGCCAGATTGAAGGCTCTTTTGAAAGCAAAATCCTCATAATTCTGCCCCGAAAAAATTCCCTTTTCCTGCTCAATTTGAATTTTTTCTGTTGTGCAATAAAACCCAACAGAATAAAAACTGAACCTACAAATATCAATCTCGCAATAGCGCCCATGCCGTGAGGTTGATTTAATATCAAGCGGTTACTATTATTACTATATTGATTTTTTTTTTTTGTATTAATCTTCCATTTTTTATTGAATTGTTTTATTTTACTATTGTGTTAATTTTCCATTCCGGCCTTATTTGTTCCTTTTATCTATCAGACTTCTTTTTTTTTTACACCGAAACTGTGAATTGTAATCGTAACTGAAACTGTGCGCCATCTTGCTAATTTAATCATTGTGTTTATGAGTGGAGGATATCGAATATTGTAATCATTTTTTCTTTTTCAGGGAATTGGTTTATTTCTTCTTAAAAGTATATGTGATAATTCAAGAGGAGCGTTGTAAGTGTTTTGCTTTTGTTGTAATTTTATGTTGTTTTTTTTTACGGTATCAAATATTACAGATATTGCTTTGCTGGTTCAAGTGTAGTATAGGGGGCCACTTGGCTTTTTTTTTTTGGTGACTCAAACCAGTCGCCAAGGTACTTTTTTCGGAATTATTTATTAGTTATTTCAGAATGGATTCGATATCTCACCATGACATTTAGATAAAATTCGCCAAATCCGAAGAAAAATCGCAAAATTCAAAGTACCCCCTATACTACACTTGAACCATAGGGACCATAAAGCCTTACACAGGAACTTGTGCAATATGGTTAACATGTCTTGAGTTCAGTGCCCTGAAGACTCCCCATGTAGAGCTACTGATGAATGTAAATCTGTTAAGGCTCATTATCCTCCCATTAATGTGCTGTGGTAGTTTGGAGAGGGGATGCCTGTTCAAGTGCCATACTTGTCGCTTGACTGAGGCTCAAATTCACTGTCTGTCGCCAATACCCGTCACTTTGCTTTATAGTGTGCTGTTAATAAACGCTCATTTTACATTTCGGACATTCATACACCAATCAATCACTTCTTTCTTATCTCTTTCATTCAAAAGAAGAAAAATTAAAGTCGGCTTATTTTAGCCATTTTTTTTTGTCATTCTAGAAAAATTGGTGCCTATGTGAAATCAACCTTTAAAAATGAATGCTGGACTTAAATTGACTTACCTAACCAGCCCTTGTAGGCTAATCATTTCATTCCAGTTTCAGGGTTGCAGACTTGGCATAAAAATCTGGCCAAGAGTTTTTGCTAAATCAAGAGGCTCAGCTTCAATCTAACATATTAGTTAACTTTATTTGCAAAGAAAAAGATATTGAAGTTTGCAATTTGCCTTCTAAAGGAGGGAATACTGTAGAGCAGTGCTCCGCAACCTTTTTATCACTGCGAACCGGTCAACGTTTGATAATTTTACCACGGACTGCTGAGGGTGGGGCACGTTGATTGTTTATATTTTAGATTGTTTTGATTTAACAATTTTAATTTAGTTACATGTAAATATGCCATCAGAATAAAATATAGTTACACCAAAAATGAGTAAAAGTGATCTAACGTGGAATATAAAATGATTTTCGTGGAAAGATGCGCAAATCCGAGAGAAATGCACCACTTTAAATAAAATGGCAATAGTTTAATGTTTCTTAGGCGGCCCGGCACCATTTGATCCACGGACCGGTCTGTGGACCGGAGGTTGCGGATCACTGCTGTAGAGCATTCCATCTTCAGGATCACTCCATCAAAGAAAGTGTTGATAGGCACAGTATGTGTATTTATTAAAAATAGACTTCACTATTTGCATAATTTAGTCGTCATTAGGTATGTAGTTTGCTTAAAATTTTGCTAGGTCTTTGTTGTAAATAATGGTAATAAAATATAATTTAATTTTAACTATTAATGCATGTAAATTTTGACACAAATTCTTCAAAATATTCTATTAAAGGAACATAAATTCTGATTCACAGTTATACTATGCAGGAAAATTAATTGAAGGCACATAAAAAAAATTGAATTGCAAATGTGAAATGAAGTATGCAATGAATACTAAAACTTGAATCTTAATAAAATATTGCAGCAAAAATTGCATTTATAAAATATTCCACTACAAATTTAATATTATGGATTGAAAGAAATAATTTTGAAATACATTTCTGATTTGAGTACTTTGGTATGAAATTATAAGTTATTTCGTGCTAATTTGATATCGGGGGTAGTAGCGCCAAGCTGTTTATGTTCGCCAAGATGGGCGATAATATTACAATATGGTTACCATAGTATTTTTATCATCTGTTGATGTGGTTGCCATGGGGATAACGTATATTAGAAATAACTTTAATTCGTTTTTTCCCGCTGTAACTCTTTACTTTCAGACGATATTAATAAAAATTTCTTATTTCTGTTTGAATTTAAACATTTTCAGTGTAATTTTTCTATTGCTTGCGTCTTCTGTTTAATTCTCTATTTTCGAATATGGATATTTCTAAAATGAGTGAGTACTAGAATATTTACAGTGGGCCACAAAAGTGTTCATACACTTGCAATTTCTTATAAAATTTAATGTTTTCGACTAATAAAAATTAATATATTGTAATTGTAATTTTTTTATGATATCTGCAACTTGTTCTTAATGGAATCACATAATTAATTTTTTAAAAATTAATTATCAAAAAGCTACTAAAAAATTACGCCACAAAAGTCTTCGTACACTTAACAAAAATCTCAACTTAGCTTTAAATTTTGTATTTCTTTCTTAATTTAGTACTTAGTAGGATATCTTTTAGTGTTCACAACAACTTTTAAACGTCTTTGTATAGATTTAATCAGTTTTTTGTAATTTTTGCATTGATTTTCCTCCATTCTTCTGTGATTATTGTTTTTACTTCACATTGTGTGTTTATTTGTCACGTTTTCATTTTTTTACATCAGAATCTCGCCAGATATGTTCTACTGGGTTAAATAAAGTAATTCGGAGGTGTTTTCATAATTTGGGGACAGTTATAGAGACACCAGGGACGTACATTGAGAGCAGTGCACTTGGCGTCATTATCCTGTTAAAAAATGAAGTCGTTTCCAATATTCAAATCTCGCGCGGATTATTTAAAATTTCTGTTTAAAATATTTAAATACAGCTCATGATTCACAATATCAACAAAAAATACCAAATTTTGTGGCCGATTTACATCCTCACGCAAGAATACTTCTACATCCATGTTTTATTGATCCAACTAGATTCTTGGGATTAAGTTTCAGAAAATTCAAAATGGACAGCAAATTGATTGGGATGGCAGACAATTCAACATTTTTGGTTCTGATGGGCTTATAATAGCTTGTAAATGAAAAAAATAAGGAGTTTAATCCTGTGAATTTATGTGGAACAAGAACACCTTCACTTCCATGCTGAAGCATGGAAGTAAAAGGTGTTCTGCATGAGGGTGTAAATGGCCTCAGAATTGGTAATTTGGTATTTTTCCTGGTATTATGAATCATGGTTCTATTTAATTATTTTAAAGAAAATTTTAATTATCGCCTGAAATTTGGATATTGGAACTACTTAATTTTAACGGTAATGGCGCCAAGTGCACTGCTCTCATTTACGCACTGGTGTCTTTTAACTTCCCCAAATTAGAAAACACCTCCTCAATCACTTTTTTGCCCAGTAAACATATTTGTTGAGATTCTGATGTAAAAAAAGCGTGACAAATCACAAAATATGAATAAAACAATATTCACAGAAAAATGGAGGAAAATCGATGCAGAAATTCCAAAAAACTGATTAAATCTATACAAAGACGTTTAAAAGTTCTTGTGAACACTAAAAGATATCCTACTTAGTACTAAATTAAGAAGAAATACAATTTTTAAAAAGCAAAAGTTGAGATTTTTGTTAAGTGTCTGAAGACTTTTGTGTAATTTTTTAATAGCTTTTTGTTAATTAATTTTTTAAAAAAATAGTTATACTATTTTTAAAAAATTAATTATGTCATTCCATCAAAAATAAGTTGCAGATATCATAAAAAAATTACAATTACCTTATATTAATTTTTATTAGTCGAAAACATTAAATTTCATAAGAAATTGCAAGTGTATGAACACTTTTGTGGCCCACTGTATTTCTTAAAAGAATAAGTGCTGTGCTTTTAATTATCGCTATAAATCGTTCATTTTAGTTTTAAAAATGTTTTTTTTTTACATTCTTTGTTCAATGAAATTCGTTGAAGGAACTTACAATGCAAGTTGTTTTTTTTTTTTTTCATATTGCAAGCTTTCGCTACTATGTAATTGATATTTTAAATTACTTTTAACATACATTATGTAATTATTTTATTCATAATGAAAAAAATACAATTATTACTATGGGTAATAATCCTATAATATTAAGATTATTTATAATTGTTTCTTTTAGCATTTATTTATAAATATTATTACATATTTTGTTATTTATTTATAATTAATATTGTTATTTATAATTGTTATTTAATTATAAATATTATCTTTCTTATTTATAACTATTTCTGTTGTTTATTTATAACTATTCTTATGTATTTACGAGTTCTCTTATGCATTATTTTTATTTTTTTACAATTCGACAATTATTCTTTTTAATAATTACTATTTAATTATATTATATGATTATTATTTCTAATAACCATTATAAAATCGTACTATATGAATATTATATATAATTACGATAAAATAATATTTTTAGATTATTATATGCTGCTTATAATACTATTATTACTACATATTACTTTTTATTAGATAATATTATTATTCATTATTTATTGATTGATCTACTTTACTATCAATCTTTTCCTATATCCTTTATTTTAAATACATTTCAATGTATTTCAAAACAATTCTTTTAAATTATTGTTTATCATTAAATTACCACAAGGCCGCCATATTGGATTTCATTCCGGCAACAAGAAGCGCTGCTTGGCGTGATCCTTATCACGCCAAGCAGAACTTGGCGCAATTACCCCCGTTATCAAATTAGTTCCTAAGAATATTTTGAAATTAAATTGAATCCTAACATTTTCAAAACGAATTCTCATATTATGAGGTCTTACCTGAGGTGTAGCAACCACCATATCAGCGATACAAGGTCTCAGTATACATAACTAACTGGTATACCTGTTCTTTGCACAGGCAAATTGAAAAATTAAATGTTAAAATCCTGGAACAGCACTCTGCTGTTTTTGGCGACAAAAGTTTTTCGCCAAATGGTGCCAAGGAAGAAACTGTGTTTTTCAAAATGGCTTCAGAGATACAAACGAGAGAAAAACGTGGTTTTTCAAAATGGCGTCAAGAGACGAAAAATGTCGAAAAAACCTGGTTTCTAAATTGGACAACAAAGGAATTATCAAATCAAAAATAAGAAATCAAATGCAAATTCTTTCCAAATTTCGAACATCCATACCAAGATTCCATCAATCCTTCATTCATTCAAAAAACAATCATTACTTTCTTTACATTCTCAGAAAATCCATTCGTCATGTTTTTACGAAGAAAATGTGATTTCTAAAACTGCTTCTACAAGAAAAACTGAAAAATCATCGCTTCGAAAACGCAACAGTGGAATATCCGATGTGAATGCTTTAGGCTGATAAAATAACGATCTCAGTTTCTCTCAAACAAACTATTTT
The DNA here is from genome assembly GCA_019973955.1 of Trichonephila inaurata madagascariensis. Classification (NCBI taxonomy): domain Eukaryota; kingdom Metazoa; phylum Arthropoda; class Arachnida; order Araneae; family Nephilidae; genus Trichonephila; species Trichonephila inaurata. Next base: position 131,372 of record BMAV01024664.1, on the reverse strand, counting down.
CATATTTCGGATAATCATACTCGATTGTTCACTCATTCATAAAACAATTATTTCTTTCTTACTACTTTCATTCAAAAGGTAAAATATCCGTTCGTCGAGCTTTAAAAATGAAATCGGTGGTTGTCCCACGTGCAGAAGCAAGCAAGGCCAGGAGTAGAAATGACTTCTGTCCAAAATGGGGGGATTTTGTGCTTGACCGGTTTTAGGGTTACCATTTTACTAACAAGGAGAGGGCACGACTAAGGAAATTCATTTGGAGTCGAGGCTTGGTGTAATAGTAGTACTTCTTTAGGATGTTCACCCCTCAATGTAATTCCGCAGAATGTACAGTCAATTTGGAGAAATCAACCTTCGAAATTCATGCTTAGCTTTTATACAATTAAATTTTAATTTTCCCCAACGAGTTCGTAGCTTGATTGGTAAATCGTCTGCTTACTATGCTCGAGGTCTAGGTTTGATTCCACGCTATCAACATTTTTTTCTTCAACTCATTTAATTTTTTTTAAATTTAATTATTTTGTATTTTATAAAGTAAAAAAATTACTGTAATTACATAAATTATATTAAATGATATTTTACAAAAAAATTAGTTACAAATAGTTTTATAATGCGAAATACAATATACTATAAATAAAATATTATATATGATATAAAATAATTTATAAAATATATTATTAAATTAATTATTTTATAATTTTATAAAATATTTAATAAGTCCTTTTTAAATAAATTTTTTTTTATCTATAATAAGGTGACCAATCGTTCTCCTTTAGGGAGGACAGTCCTCCTTTTATAGGTTCTGACCTTCCTTATAAAGTGTCCTCCTTTTCAATATTTTAAAATTAATCTGTTGAAATCTGTATTCAGAGATGTTAAACCGAACTGTTATGCATCATGTGATGGTACAGTATGAATTATGGTAGATATTATTGTATTTTGTACATAATTAAGCATCTATTTTCCTTAAAACAATTCAAAAGATTAATGGTTAACACATTTTAGCCACAGTAGTTAGTCTTAATTTGAACAATTTTCTCCTTCAATAAAAAATCATGATTTGAGGAAAAATTTATTCCTTTAATAATAAAAAGAAATTGTCCTTAGAAGGAAAAACCCAGGCTTTAAAAAAGTTTCCTTCAAATTTTAAAACTTTTTTAAATCTTTTTTAAAAATTTTTTTCAAAACTATCCGGAAAATACGTTTTATGGTGTTTTTATTTAAAATAAATTACAAATAAAAGATTATGTTTTTTAGAAAAAAATGCCAATTTAAAATTTTTTTAAAAAATTAAAGTTTAAAGAAAAGTTTTTAAATTCCCTTTTTAAATTAGAACAATAGGGAAAACGGCATTTGAAATTAATAAAAATATAAACATTTACCATTTCAAAAATTAAAAATTTTCCCAAAAAAATTTAGTTTTTCGTTGTGTTTCCCCCAAATTAAAAAGGAAGTTGAAAGTGTGTTTTTAATTTAATATTTTTAAAAGGAGAAATAGAGAATTTTATATTTATTTATAATTCATATGAAGGATTTTTTTGTGAAATTTCCATTTAAAAAAATTTTATTTTGAAAAAAAATATTCGTGGAAAACTTTTATTTAAGTAAATTTAAAAGGGATGTAGGTAGTTAATTGAAAATTTTGTTTTAATTAATAAAATGTTTCATATATTTAAATTGAAATTTTTTTCTAAAACTTTTGTCCTCCTTTTCATCGTTAAAAAATTGGTCACCTTATCTATAACTCCCCGTAACTCTTTTGTTGGTTGATTTTTGAAAACAACTTCCTAAACTAATCTCTGCCCATTAAAAATAACACATTGTTACAAATTTTTTTAAATCCGTTAATATTGTTTTTTTTGTATTTATTTTATTTTAAAAATTGTCTGCCTCACATTAGCCTGTTCAAGCCTTCACGTTTTTGGGCCGGCATAACAAAACAAAAGAGGGGTTTTGCTTCTAAATAAAAAAAATATGCCTTACAACTTTTTTGGGATGGCAAATTTTTTCCTCTTGACAGTTATGTTTTTTTTGGACATTTCCCCTTTTGTCTTTATAAATTATAGCCTGTGTTATTCTGATTTATAGGCTATATTATTGTAAAGTTTCATTAAAATCCTTTTAGTTGTTTTTGCGTGATAAAATAACAAACATCCATATATACAAATTTTCGCGTTTATAATATTAGTAAAGATTAATCCTACTAATAGGGCTCTCATATCTAAGAAAGGGCCCTGAAGGAATTTTGATACAGAGCCCTCTGAGAACTAGCTACGCTATCAAAAAGCTAGCAAAGAAAAGAGAAAAAAAACCTTTCAAAGTTTATATTTTAACTAAGCAAATTAGTATGAGAAAAAGTAAAATCCTATTTTGTCTATCCTTTGGCAATAAAAAACAAAAATATCACCCAGAACAGGGTTTTGAAACATCTATTGTCACACTAGACTGGATCATGTTGACTCGTGAAATATTTTAGTAATACATCAGTCCTTTAACCATTTTATCAAATCAAGGCAGTCAACAAATGTCATGATATACATTCACTAATAGAAAACCATCCCTGTGCAGACTTGAGTTTAACAACTGTTTATATTTCTTATACTACTTATTATTTTTTTATTTTCTTGCTTCATTTGCAAAATAACTTAACAAGATCTGGTACCCACCTTCTAAGGAAGTGAATGAATGGAGTTTTTCAATAAATACAGAGTTGTTCCATCAAAGTAAGATTGTGTTAATGGACACAATATGTCTAATTATTTAAAAAAAAACATTCCTAAATAATAGTATTTATAAATAATGTGAAAAGTAATTTAAATATTTGGTACTTACTACATATTAATGTCACCACAGTCAAATTTCCAACACAGGAATTGCACCATTTTCTAGCAAAAGCTGACTGATTTTTTTTTCTATATGAAACTTGCAAGTATCATTTTAATATGAAGGAGCGATTCATGTAGCAGTAATTTTGTTCATTATGCAAATAAACTTTGGTGCTCATCCTAAAGAATATTTGCCAATTTATTGGTTGTTGGGTCAGTATTCAAGTACAAATATTTCTTATATTTGATTTTTTTTTTTTTAATTCAATCATCAACAATAGAAATAAAGTTTTCACATTTGTGGAAAATTTTAAATATTTTGTTAACGATGTACCCTTTCTGATGCACTTACATGTAACATGAGGATTCTTTTAGGGAGATCATTATTCAAAATCATCAGTTGTACTCCTGTACTTACTCTGTTGTATGTTACCGTTTAAGTGTAGAAATTGGTTAATCTGCAAATTAGCTTGGTAATCTGCACATTAACAGCTTTCAAGCTTTAATGGTAACATATACATATCTGCTGCATAGAAATATCATTCAAAGCCTGCAATCATATCCTATCACTCACCAAAATGCACAATTTCTTTCCATTTCGGATACATTTACGTGAATGTAATAAAACCTACATCTGTACTCTATTCAAACATTAATTTACTACTTGTTGAGTATTATAAAACGGTATGCTCACTTTCAGCCTTGGTATTATGAAAACTAGTGTTGAGGAAATAATCAGTCTGAAGTATTACATTTTTCATTTAGGTTGACAGCTGACAATTTAACACATTTATTATGTTAATTGGCAAATGTTTTTGTTATTGTTTAGTGGAGGGTAAAAAGACTAGTTTCGAATTGAATCTTAAGTACTTTTGTGACATTTTATTGAATTTCTACATTAATTTCATTCTAATGAATTTCATTTTTGTTAAATACGATTTGAATGTAAAATAGTTTTAAGATGTTTTCAAGCCTTTGGTTTTGGGTCATTTAGTGTTTATCCCTAAATTGTTATGTAAGTGCCAAATTATTTAAATTTGTTCATTTCTTAATTGAATACTTGGTACTTGCATATTAATGTCACCATAGTAAAACTTGGGCCACATGAAACATTCCATAATATCAAAAGGATTCTTACATTTTTTTCGTTTGAAAAAAATCTCAACCAGTCAGATTTTGGTGGAAAACGGCACAATTCATGTGGTGCAAATTTGGCTGTGATAACACTAATACTTAAGTATCAAATATTGTTTCATACAAGTTTGAAACATTTTAAATATATCTTTTGTTTCTTTGCTGAGAGGCATCAATACTTTGGTATACCAATTTGACTTATATACTGATTTTGAAAGGTTAAGGTTTTGAAGAAAAAACTCACTCTAGGCTTTTACACCGATCGCCTTTTATTTGGAAATATACAGCAAATGATGTTAAGTAGTCTTAATAATTTTTACATAAAATTATGAGAATTTGTGGTTTTTAAAATTTAATTTTTATTAATAAAGACATTTCTTACATTAAACCAAAAGTGTTGGTTATTATGTCAATATTCTAAAAATTGCTGGATAATTTTTTTTATTGGCATAATCAAGCTTAGCTTTAACTTGCTTTATACGAATCCTATCAGTATGAATTATTTGATTACTAATTGAGACTTGTAGTTTTTTTTATTTTAGAGGATGATGAAAATATCAAAGTCTTCTCATAAACTTCATAAGAGTTCTAGAGGATCTCCTGTTCGAAAAGAGGGTTTAAAGAAGTCTTTGCATTCTGGGTCTTCTCTTAGGAGTCCTGAATCTGCAAGGTTAATTTTAAATACATCTAGTTACCTTAAATGTATTTTTTCATGTGGAATTTCTTTAAACATCTGTATTAATGTTTTGAATTTCATTATTTTGTTATGATTGGCTCAAATATCTGTATTTTTTTTATAGACCACCATCAATGAAACGTTTGTCACCAGGACTGAAGCATTCACCAATTATGGGACCTAGTAAGAGTATGCATTCCCCAAGAATGCGATCAATATCACCACCACAAAGGTCATTAAATCGTCATAGCATGCAAGATTCACCAGTACCTATAGACAGGTATCATCTTTCATGATTTCATCTGAAACAAGTGTGATTTGAAACATCAGCTTCAGAATCCAAAGTCTTCCATTCTGGTATCATACCAGTGTGAAAGGAAGTTCTGTTCTGAATTCTGTACGAATACAGAAATTTCTGGCACCCAATTTCACACCAGTTTTAATACAACCAATCAAAAATACCTTTCAATATTCACAATTATCTGCATCTTGAGAGGCAAAAATCAATTTACCTTTTATTTGAGTCAATATCATATACTTGAAAATAGAAAAAAAAAGTGTCCAAGTTCTAAGAAGATTTGCCGTTTTGAACAATTTTGAGTATTTCACTGTGGGATTAACAGCTTCTTATAAATGTCCAATATAGAAAATAACCAATTTAAAGTAAGAAAAATGGTAACACTCATTGTACAATTAAGGAGACATGTTTGATCTTTTTTCGTTATTTTAGCCAGCATTTTAAATGTATCTACTTGCAAATATCCTACATCTAGGTTGTAAATTCAGTTTTGGAACTGTCAATTTTCCTAATTAACCAGCTTATAAACAAAAAATTATACAGATTTTTGACCCAATTAATACTGAATGAATTATACATTTTTCACAAAGAATGTAAACGGCCACTTTCAATTAACCAATGCATATCTTTCCATTGGCATTAATGACTAAATTATGAAAAGAATTACATCTCTTGGGTTCATATTTGCCTAACTTCTGGTTAAATTTTATATTATGACTGAAATACTTTTGGAAAATAGCATTGGCATTCATTTTGATTCGAATTAATAACTGCCTTTCATAGCACATCAGTTTGTGTTAAAATTTACTGGAGTTAAAAAATGTTGAATATACATTGATTTACTTCCTCACTCAATATCCAGCAATATTTAAATCAAAGATCATATTTGCCGAAGAAAAAAAAAGATTTTTTCCTTTTCATTTGCCATTTATTTTCATCTAGAAATGAATTGCACAAAGTGGAAAATCAAGCAATGTGCATTTAGCACTCTGTCATCAAAATTATATTTAAAAAAATGCAAAATATTCAAGCATTGAAATTTTCAGAATCAAATTTTTGTCAAAATATCTGAATGCTGTAGAACATCCATTATGAACAGAAATAAAATTTAAATTATGTTTATGAAACCACATGCATATATATAGTTAAATGAGAATTGTTGGAAGACACATTGTCTTTTATTGATGAAATATATTTTTCTATGTTACAAATCTGTAGACATGTTAAAAAATCAAGATTGTGAAAGGAATTGATATTCATGCATGGAGTAATTTTTCTACAGTCAAATTAACTTTTTATATTATATCTTAGAACACATCTATATTATTGCTTTTAAGTGGTTTTTAAATACTACTAGTATTTCCTGAAATTGTTCATCCAAAGAGTTGGATTTATCCATTCTGATAAAAATCGAGTTAGATATTTATAAGTATTCGTCTTTATTATAATTTTCAAGACTTAAGTTTTTTATATATTATGAAGAAAATTAAGGGGACTATTTGAAACATGAAGTCTTCTAATGATACAAAACCAGTTTTTAATAATATTCAATAGATGGATGAAATATTAGTGCAAGCATGTTGGAAAATATTTAGTTCAGATTTGTTTATAACAAATTATTTGTGCATAAAATTGTCCAAAAAAGTTAATTGCGATTTTAGTTCAACTTTAGAAATTCAAAAATGGAATGGAATTTTGAAATCTTATTACTAGTTAAGAAATCATCTCTGATATACAATCAGTATAATTTTATGCAAGCTGTTAAATCATGAGTTAGAAATGTGTATAAATCTTGTTTTGATTTGTAAGATGGATTCAAATCACATCTATTGAAATTTTTCAGAGGTAAAATCCTACCCCCAAAAAATTTTTCAAAAATTTGCAAAAAGTTGATAGCTTTTGATCGGGCTTTGAGGGTTAAATTAATAAAAAATATTTCATCTGAAATAAAAAAAGTTTCCAAAGATGATTTACTTCTGAGGAAATATTTGATCAAATTTTTTTAAAAAAGGGAAAAACCAAATTTATAAATGCAATTTGACCTATTCCCAAAACCATAAGAAACTTGGACTATGTCACAAAATGATGAATATATTCTTGGTGTCTTTGAGCATTGGATCCTAACAGCTATTTTGGAGGAACTCTGGTTGATGGCATTTGGCACAGACACTCAAATTTAGAACTCTACCATCCCTTCAAAGAACCAGTCATTGTCAAATATATTAAAATCCAAAGAATTAAATGGGCTGGCCATGTTATTAAAATGAACAAACATCATTCAACAAGAAAATTTTTTGGACAAGCCAGCTGGAACAAGAACTAGGGGTCACCCCAACCCCGGTTTTGGGTTGACCGACAGAATGGGGGTTTTACCCCTAAAAGTGATTAATGGAAAATGTGGTAAAAAAGAGAGAAAAACTTGGTGCTTGGCCGGCCCCTTCAAAGGGTATATGCTGTTGAAGAAATTCCCTATCAAGACATTTAGTCTAAGATTTTAGAAGCCTTTTCAGAATTCTAATTGTAGTCTATATCTGCATTATTAGAACTCTGCTCTTTAAAAAAAAAAATTCTTTTGCTAGTGATAAAATCTGTAAGATTTTGAAGAAAAGATTTTTCCATTTAATTATTGAAGTACGCAGCTCAAGAGTTATCCTTATCACTTAATCAGATTAAAAATGAAGAGATCGATTATATGTTTTCTGACACAAAACAGTGTATTTCCTTAATTTATTTGATTTAAAAGACAAAAGATTCTGCTCAAATAATTGAAAATATTTTAGAACAAGTTTTGTAGAGTATCAGGTTTCAAAATACAAACTGAATTAAAAGTGGAGAAAAGTGCAAGTGATAATACTAAAACATTTTCTAATTCAAGCATGTGTAAAATATTTCTTGGAATTGAAAGGAAGAAAATATTTTTTAAAAATAGCATAGAGACAGATTGAATATTTGTATTCATTTTTATTTAATATATTCAATTTGTATTGTTACAGTGGACCAATTTACATATTAGGCAACATTATGTGGAATGAATCAAATTTTCCCAGTTTGGAAGTTAATATCACTCTCAATATTTCAAATTGCTATAGACAGTGATGACCTCTTTGTATGTCTGTATCATAACATTGTTATCACCAAAGTTATGAAGTCAGATTTTAAAACAAGTGGAAGTTGGTTTCTCTAACATCATTTATTTATTTAACTCAAATTATTGATTCACAGTTCATAAAAAAAATCAGTAAGGATTGAAGTGAAAGATACATCTTTATGAATAAAAACTCTGCTTGTTTTATTTTCAACAAAATATTTCAAGCACACATTTTGGACTCCATTAAAGTTACTGATTGTTTATTACTTTTAAAAGATTTTGGAATACTGCATAAAACAACTGTTTTGATATTGATAAAAAATACAGAGTTCTAAAAATTGACCTCCTTTGGATAACAAATGTTGAGAGTAAAGTTCATTCAAGAAAATGAAACTTTAGAATTAAAATCAAGTTTTGTTCTCATCATAATAAAGAAACAATATTTGTTGGATTACTACAAAAATTTTAACCAAGAAAGATTTTATGACTGCATAAAGTTTTTATGTACTTTTTACATTTTATAATTCTTTTAAATGTATATATTTTCATCAGCTGAAACTTTGGTTTTTAAGTCGCTACTAAATTTTCATTATTCAATCATTAAACACTTGGCATTTTTAGATACTGAAGTTTGTCAATGTAATCTGAAACATTTTTGTATCTTTAGATAACTACTGTTTCTTAATAGTATGACATCTTTTAATTTATTGAAGGGGAAACAAATCTGTTCACACTTGGAATGAATTCTTATTTTAATGTATCCAATCCTGATTAATTAAGATAACTTGATGGAATACCTTCATCATTTCCTGGAAATCTGAATAGCTTTCTATTGCTCAAGAAAATATCTATAAAGTTTACAAAATTCCATTGCATTTGATATTTTTTCAACAGCATGTCAGATCTTCTGCTTCAAAAAATTTACTCGTGGCATCATTACTTGAATCAGCAGCATGGTGATTTGTGAATCTCATCTACCATATACCTACAAATTATACTTGATTATTACTTTTTAAAGTAGAAGATTCATCGTTCAAATAAGATGAATAATGTCCATTTTCATCAAACAAGCATATAAGATAAACTCAACATCATTGGAGCTGAAATGAATTAACACAAGAGTGTCAAGAATAACATATATTGTTTTGAAGACAAAGTATGTCTTAATAAAAGGCCAAAGGCATTTAATGAATAAATATGGATTTGTTTTCAAAGTGCTCTCCTGTTAACTTTTTAAAGATATGAATACTTTCATTTGCATATTTAATCGAACAAATCATTAACTGAAAAAAAGATTTCAAATAACTTGGTAAAAAGAATGCAGTACTGACAGTGATAAGAATTAGTTTTGACAAAAATTGCTTATAGCTCTCAATAATATGTGCAGAATTTCTTGTGAACTATTGACAATTAATGTAGATGACAATTAACCAAAACAAAAATATGACCATTAATCAGGAGGGGAAAAAAAGATTCAAAATGTCATGTTACTTTTGCACAAAATTCTCATTATACATTTTTATTCAAGATGTATGTTGAAAATAGCATTGCATATTATTTTGTTCATTAGTATCAAACTTTTTAATGAGAAATGAAAGTAAGATTCAGAATTTCTTTCAAGGTATTTACAGATAAGTTACTACTAACATTCATCAAATTTAACTTACATTTACTATATTTTTTAATTCTTTCTGACTTATACAACAGTTTTCTGAAAAATCAAGATATCCTTTTCATTAAATTTCTTTAGTATGACTAATTTACTTTAGTGAAAGGGGAAAAAACATCCAATTTCTCTATTGTTCTGGTAGTAGTCAGGAATAGTAGGTGCACTTTTATCTAGTAATAATTATTTTGCATTATAAAAAATTCATAAGGAAATATCCATACTTTTTTTACATGTCATTATATAGAATTATTCAAATGCTTCTGCAGAGTCATATGCAATACAGAATCAGATATATTTGCCTGACTTCTAGGAATTGTGTTGGATAAAAAATCTTTTAAAATAATGAAATTTTTCTCTGAAAAGAACATTGATACTACTTATTTTAAATATTACAATCAATATTTCTGTATTTAAAAAATCAATTAATATCCTAGAGCAGTTGTAAAAAAAAATATTTTCAGGCTTTGGTTTTACAGTGGTGTAGTATAATTTTTTGAAACTAAATTTCTGTTATAATTTTCTCTTGTAAAATGTAGTTTAAAATGATACATGCAATTCATTCGCTATTAAATCTTTAATATATTTTTAAGATGCCACATTAAGTCTGTATTATGAATTTATTGCTTTTTATCTGAATGCTTTTTTATTGTTCAAATGAAATTTCTTTTATTTTAATATACCTTTTGTTTAAATTCAAATTTACTTATATTTTAGACTGCATAGTTAGTTGTAGTAAGTTGGAATAAGTGGATTAAATTGGCAGATTATTTTGTTGAAAAAAACCTTTAATTTAAAGAAAAAATTCGTAAAGATGCTTCAAAAAATTCATTTATATTAAATGCTTGCTTTATTGAAGCATGCAAGAAATTTTTTTCCTTTAAAAAATAACGAAAATTTTGTGCTTGAATTTATACTTTTATAAGGTTTGTTTTTTGTTGCTTTTTAAAGCGAAGTTATTTCAAACATCCTTGATATTAATTTTAATACCTATTATTGGTATTTAAATTGCCTAATTTATGCTTGTGTTGCAAAAAAGAAAAAAATTATGAATTGCATCATCTCATGAAATTCTTTTAAAAAAAAGAATTTTAAAAACTATATTCAATGGGAAAACTCAAATATGAATATTTTTTTCTTTGTATTAAAAAAAAGCATAAATAATGTTCATATTTATTGTACAAGTGAAAAATAATGCAAGTATATTATTCGAATCAACATTAAAATTTAATAGCTGGAATGAGAATATCACTTGTGTTTTCAAGAAATAAAAAACAATTATGTTAGTGTTTACAAACCTATAACAGAACTAGGTTTCAGAATTTAAGGAAAAAGTTATAAAGAAAAGCACATATACATTTTTTATAGAATTAAATCGCACAGAGTAATTCTCTATTTATTTGGTGAATAATAAATTTTTTTCGAGTCATTCTTTGAAATGTTTTGCTGAGCTATTTAAATATCAAATTACTTTCGAATTTTAAAATTACATTGTGGGAGCTTGATTGACAAATAGAAGAAATAAAGATTTAAAATTTATCTTGAACAATTCTAAAAATGTAGTTTGAATTTCAATAGCACATTAGAAATCTATATTTCCCAAATGAATTTTTTTTTATCAGTTCAGAATTTCTGCAAGTACTCGGTGTGTATGTATATCAATGTACTTATAGCGATGCTCAAGAGATCAATGAAAGCTGAAAATAGCTTATTCTAGTAAATTTGAAATGATCTGATTCTTTTTTATTATAGCTGATTTAAATAGGGAATTTTTTTCTTTTAATATATGGATGAGGTCATTTTTACATAATACAGATAACAGAATTTTCCAATTTTATTTCATGCGAGTTAAAAAAATCATACAAATTCTTGAATTCTAAATATGTGGAAATGAAACACTGCTCCTTTTTTTTAAAAAAAAAAATATTTACAACTTAAGGTATTCGATTCTACATTGTATTCATTATTTTTGTATTTGTGAAGTTGTAAGTCAAGTCATTCTTACTGTCAAATACAACTTGTACCTTGCTTTATGATGACATTGAGTTCACTTCCATGAAAAATTGTCAAAGTATCTCTGGGCCTATAATCTTGATTCAGTGAAAATAATAAATGTTCTGTGTAATTTGACACGCACTGAACCAAATGACTGAAGAAATTTAGTATATTGCATGGGACATATGGTATTCTCAAATGAAAATAACTGCTAATTGCTGTATTTATTAATACCTTTGAAAATTACAAGTATAATCTGAAGAAAGCACTCATTTTGCATCAAAAAACACAAGTTCTTCAATTTAAAGGATGTTCAAATTGAACATGGCATTTTTCATATTAATGGTGAAGAGAAATTGAGATAATTCAAGTTGACAGTCTTTTCTTTCAAAAGTGAAGAATCTTGTTATAAAAGAAAGCTTTATTTACAGAAAATATTATTTCAAGTACAAGTACATCAAGTTGGTAAACCATTTGTATTTTTTGTAGAATAAAAAAAAAATTTTTCCTTCTTTTATTTTTTTAAAAAATTAAAAAAAGACAAAGTATTCTTTAAAAAACAAGAAATACCTTCTGAAGTTGGAATGTATTCTCTCTGCACTTTTTTAATATCGAAATTCAGATGGAACACCTAAGATTTACATTTTTGTTTTGAAAAAGAAGATAGAAAAACTCATATAATTCCTTTTTTTTTATTCAATATACCGGATCAACTAATTGGAAAATATGTTTTTAAGGGCCGGTTTAAATTTTAAAAAAATTTTTTAAATTTTAAAAAAGGGATGGATTTGTAATTCTTGTTTTCAGTAAAGGTGGAATAAGTTTATATGTCTAATGTTTGGCATTGCTTTTCATAGTGCTTTGATTGATTGCATACTTTCCTTATTTTAGATAGTATTTGATTTTCCAAATATGTATATCTTAATTCATATAAAAATTTCAAGTTCATATTGGAAGTTTTTTGAGAATTTTGAATTTTCTCTATTCATTAACATATATTTTTGTTTCCTTTTTAAAAACGGAAAATAAATTTGTGTAAAACAAATGTACAATGTAATTTTTATTTTTGATGTTTTTAGAGTTCGCAGTTTAAAAAGACATAAATTTGACAAAAGGAAGTTGTCTCCATCTCCTGTAAGACACGATATTTCTTCATCACATGATGTAAGAGCTCATTCACCATATCATGAGGATAGTTATGCGAGTCCTAGATCCTCAGTTCATGGATCTCATTTTTCACCTCCACCTATAAAGAAGAAAATTCGTAGGTAAGAGCATAAGCATGCATATAAATTTTAATTTTTATTGTTAGTTTTTTAAATTGTTATAATTTTTACTTACACTCATGTTCATAAATTAAGGATAATGCAGAAACACATGGAAATCGAACTACAGATTAAAAAATTCATCTGTAGAATTATCACACGCATCCTCAAGAAAAATATGCAAATTACAGAAAGCTACCAGAGGATGCCGATTGTACATCACAATGGTGAGCATGTAAGTGAGGAGTATATAAGAGATGGTGGCAAAGGAGTAAAATTGTTCCCAAGCGTTCTGTAAGCTGCTCAGTGCCATAACCGACTAGTTATGACACAGAGGATGCATGTGGATGATTTTGTATGTGGTATAATTATTGGCAGCCTAGAATGTGGTCATACTCAGTTGGAAGTATCTTTCCTTATGGAACCTTAGAGTTCCTAAAGTGTGTGTTATCTCTAGGCTTTGACAATGATTCTAAGATGATGGTAATGTCAATGGGCGTTATAGTTCTGCCCCTCCCCCTTCAGAGTTACAACACCAAATTAAAACCAATATGTGGTAACAGCTGCCAAAAAGAAGCAGATGGAGTGCAGCCTCTTACCTGTCTCTTTATTAGCTATCTGTTGCCACTGTTACAACAGTTTCAAGACAAACCATATACAGGTATTTGGGACTGATTAGTCTATATACTCGCAGACTGATTAGTCTATATACTCGCAGACTTGTTAGATGTTTTCTGCTGCAACTCACTGTTGTGATGGATTAGCCTGGAGTAGAAAACAGGCAGTGTGTGTATATATTGTCAAAATGGGCTTGTGTGATGTTTTCCAATGAGTCTAGGTTTATCTTGCAGTCCGATTCATGTTGGACTTCCATATGGAAAAGGGTAGGTACCCATTATCCTCAAGACAACATCATTGAACAGCATCATTAGGGTGATGGACAATTGCTCGTTTCAGGAGGAACCATACTGGGCTCCTGAACAGATCTGTGCACGTTCAAATCAAAACCATGATAGGCCAAATTTATCAGAACATCATTCTAAAACATGTAACTTTGTTTGGGGGTGCCATGAGTGCTGAATTTGTTTTTATGGATGACAGCACCCATCCTTACAGAGCAAACATCATAAAAAACCCCCTATTGGGAAAATATCTACCATATGGAATAATTATTTCCTCCCACTTGAACCTGAGGGTGGAAAGCTTGGCCAATGAGTTGCGGCCTGTTAGTCATTTCCTAAATGTGAGGGGAAACAAAGAGCACTGCTTTCGAAATTGAATAATCTTCCCAAGATCATGAAATTTAATACTCATCATGACTTGGCATTATATGGGCTGTATTTTATCGCATATGAGACATTCAATGTATTAAAACATCATACCAACCATGTAATATTAAACTTTTGTAAAGTGAGTATTTTTTATAATTGCTCCAGGGAGTAAAAGTCATATTTTGTATAAATGGTATCATACATACAGTCTTTTTTTTTTGTCCTTTATCTTTTGTTTAATAAATGAGCTTTATGAATAAGTCATGTTTGTTTTGTTTCTGAACCTTTTTTTTTTTTCCAAAACGGATTATCCTTAATTTATGGACATTAGTATACTAAGAGGAGAAAGAATCAAATAAGTGTTTTGAATTTGCTTACTGTTTTATTATAAACAACAGAAATTCTATTTTGTTGTATAAAGTACCTATGTGTTTGATATGAACCATTTTACTTAAATAATATTGACCAACAATGTGAAATGTGAATGTACTAAGAAAGGAAAGTGGTACCTAATGTATAAGTATCAGTAAAGAACTTGAATTTGGTTGGTAGAATGTCAAATTTGTGTGATGGCTTGTTTTCAAGTTCAAGGTTCATCTCCTCTTAAGAGTATTATGTGAAATAATTGGGAGTTGTGCTTGTGAAAGTCTGTTGGACCATAAAGCTCTTATAAAGTGTATTTAAAATGTAAGCATTTGCTCTAGGGTCATTTCTATCATTTAGTCATAAATCAAAATAAATTGTTCTAATAGCCTTTATGTGCTTGCCTAAATTGTAATTTTTCAAAAAACTTTTTTTTAATTTTAAGAGCTCTCAATTTTTAAGTTTTATTTATGTATATTTATAAGAACTTCTGTAACTTTGTTTTAAGCATATTTGGCTCAAGGCTGTGATGATTCTCTTAAACTCATTTGTTACTAGATCATGTACACATACTCACTGAGTGCCCAAATTATGCCAAATGCTATGCTATATGGCGTAATGTGCAGCTCTGTTTGCCACACATCACACCATATAGGCTATGGCAGAGGAAGACTGTCCGAAAGCTTTTACTGCCGGCTTTGAGGAAGAGCAGACGTCTCCATTTCACAAAAAAGCACTAGGATTGGGCAGTAGATACTGGAAGACGGCCATGTGGTCTGATTGATCATATTTTCAATTTCATCATGGCATATTACTGGGGGCAAATAAGAAGGACATAGAACAAAAATAGGTTCTTTATTCCACAACTCTTAATCGGGGGGTCAATGTTATATTTTGGGAAAATTTTTTTTGGTTTGCATTTTTCGTTCATGAAACAATGTGTCTGATCCCAAAGGGGTTTTTTAAGGTTATTCGATCAAAGAACATCTTGTTAAGTTAAAAGTGTTCCTTGCCAGAGATAGATACTTTCAGTGGGTATGAAATACTCCCTGTTGTACAGCTGGCATGTTTCTCAGACAGTCCAAAGAGCATGACATACTTATTTGCCCTGCACAATCACCATATCTCAATCCTTTTGAGAATCTGTGGGGTAAGATCAGAATAGGCATTTGGCAGCTACATCCAATCTGAAGGTATTAGAAAGTGCAATCCATCAGACATGGTTTCAAATTCCTCATACCATCTTCCAACATTTCATAGAGTTCATGCAGTTTTAAGGATAAAAGGTCAAATATTGTATTGAAGGGGTGGTTATAATTATTTGGCCACTCAGTATATATTAGAAACAATATGTAGGGTTAAAAGGGTGGGTTTTTTTTCAAGTAAATGACTATAAATTGCCATTTACACTTCAATCTCTCCTTTTTTTTAAAAAAATTTTTTTAAACACTATTACTCTTGGAACTGAGGATGCAGGTGCTTATTTTTGACTCTTTCCCAAACATGTTGGTTCGGGTATATTTTTTTAAAATTTCTTGCAAATCTAATGTTTTGATCATGATCTTTAGATTATTGACTAGCAAGACACAATTCGAAACTTGATTATATGGTGTGATGCAGAAATTGGTAAAGTATTATATATAGATGTAATTTAAGAAATTTGTATTTCTATTAATCCATGCTAGAAGCGTTTTCTTTGTTCTTGCTGTAGTCAAAATAAAAATATGGTCTTTATTTCATATTATACAATCAACCTATATGATTAGAAAAAAAATTCCTGTTTTGCTATAAATGCAAAATACTAAGGGAAAACTATTCCCCCTTTTCATGTTAAAATTTTTTTTAGATTATACATTTAGACACGGTAGTCTTGATCACACATACCAATAAATTACATCATTATTTTGAATTCGTAACAATATTCTCTGATTTTGTAGGGAAAAATGATTAAAATTTGGAATCTGTTCTACTATAAAAAATGTGGGCTAGTATGTAAGTACCTAATAGACCAAGGTTTAGCAAAACAAGAAATATCATAGAACTGCATGAAAGCAATTCATACTTATACGTATTTATGTGGAGTCATCTCTATTTAAAGAATGTCATTAAAGAAGCTCATTTGTCACATGATTTTGAATGCAATCATGACAATTGGGCCTCCTGAATAGTTTAGTCATTATTAGAACTTTCATTTATTTCAAGTGTAATACTAGGGGTTTTTTCCGTTTGTTCCCCATAAATCTTGCCAATTTTTTGTTAAAGCTAATATGGAAGGAGCATGCCCAAAATTTTTTTTATTGCAGAAAAAGATACAGCATTTGATAATTTTGGGGGGATTTGTGAAATTTGTCAATGGTATTATACATTAGTACTATAAATGGTGAATAATTTATTTATCTGATTTTTATATTAAAAATGAAAATTTATTTGATATTTTCCTTTTTAAAAAACATTCAATAATAGTACATACAAAGTTCGTGAGTAATAAATTATTACTCTTTGGGGATTCGTTTTTCAATATAAAATTTGTTTAGATTTTCTATAAAACTAATAACAAATTGTGTACTTCCGAAAATTAGCTATTAGAATGAAATAAAATTGCATTGTATCATTGCTTTGCTAAATTATTTCAAATTTATGTTCATTTGAAATATGGTAATACTTCAGAATTAAAAGGCTGTGCAACTTGAACAATTAGGGATATATATTTAAAAATTCCAAATAAATCGTGTCCTTAGTAATCTGAATGCCTATTAGGGGTTTTTGAATAAGGGTGATAATAAGGTTGTTGCTCTCCATAATATGTTAGGTCGCAGGGACATCATGTATATGTTGTCTCTAGGTTGTTGAGCCAGCAATGATAGGGTAGCTCAGAGTGTTATATAACAGATTTGAAAGCTGAAATAGAGCATGCATTTTTTCTGGTTCCCTAATTGGGTGAGACTGGGTGTTTATTTTCCAGACGCAATGACTAGAATCTCTAGGACTTCTGCAACTAATACTATATCAAAAGATATAAAAGAGTGAAGAACACTGACACCAAAACCACCATAATTTGTCGTTTGAATCAATGGCTTAATGTACACCCCCATGTTGCAGGGGAGGAACTCTAAGAGTGCCCGAAGCCTGATTGACTCCAATTACGTATTTGGGCTTGGGGCCCAAAATCTGATTTCGCAGGGGGGATGGCCCTAATATTCTCCATTATGCCACTGATTAGAATATTGCTATGGAAAATAACTTGCCTTACAAGTAGTTGTCATCATTCTCCCCTTGAACTTCAATAAATAGTAATTATCTTTTTAAGGTAAATGTAGGTTTTTTATATTTTTACGTTTATCACTTAAATTTGAAAACCAATCAATACTAAAACAAATTTAATGTTCAGATTCAATAAAAAGGAACTTAGATAATTTTTTTAAAAAATTGTAACTGAGGTACGAGGTTTAATTTTTTCTTCTTATTTTAAGTATGTATGTGAATACAAATAATCTTTTAAGTTTGATTATAAATATATACATTTTTTTCCCCATGAAACTGTAAAATTTTTATGCAAGATTTAAAAAAATAATAAAGTTTGAGTAACCAGACAAATGTATAATTAAATATGGGGGATTAATGTTTAGTGTTATAAGCAAACAAATGCTACATCTAGATTTTTTTTTTAAATTGTGAAAAATCTAACGCCAAAAATAAAAATGCAATATTTTAAAAAAATTTTTTTTTAGAAAACCTTTTTTTTGGGATGTTTTAAATTTTTACTACTTAAAAAATTATTTAAAAAAAAAAATTCCTAACCCACTATTGAAAATTTGAGATTGTCAAAGCATTAAAATTCAGTCTTGCAGTTGATAAAAAACAAAATCAATTTCAGAATTTTGCTGCTTTGAAAATTTTTGTACCCCTAAAAATTTGCCAGCCTAAGCCTAAATCTGTCTCTTACTAAAGGGGATCTCAATAATAGATATATATGTGTGTGTGTGTGTGAAATGGAATGGTAATGAGTTCTTTCCAACAATCAAATAGGTTAAATGCACAAAACTTGCTGCAATTTTTTAAAAAAGGGACAAGCATTCTCTTATCTTATTGTAGAAAGCTTGAATTTTTTGATAATAACTGGAAGACATGATTAAATATGTAAGATTTTTTTTTATTATTTGTTTGATTAAGTAACTAAAATTTTGTTGTTTTTCTAATTTTTATGCAATTTTCTTTTTATTGTATTTTATGTGTTATAACTTTGATAAAAATGCATGTATAACTGTGATAAAAATGCACATAGCGTATAATCCGGCGCAAACGCACACCCATACTTTAAAGCTGTAATTTTTAGATACATTTGCTGTATACTTGGCCCCCCATTTCTTACAAAAAGCGAAGCTTTATATGAAATCTCGTATGTTTTGAAGTCATTTTTAAAAAAGGTATTATTGTAGGTTTTTTGAAAAAATAGCATATTTCTGGAGCAATTTTCCCTTTACCCCCACCCCCTAAAAAAGTTGAAGGCCACCCAAAACCCCCAAAAAAAAAATTTATTAAACTGTTTTTTTTTTACCCCAACATTTAAAACAGATTAAACCACAAGTGTTCCTGGAGATGATATAGAAAAGAAAAAACCCCTAAGTGAACCCCAAGTAATAAATTTAATTTAACCTGTCTATCTTTGACTAAAAATTTCCCCAATCCCAAATTTAATACAGTGGCAAACTCCGTTCTTAACTTAAGCTGCTACAATCAATTATATCTCACTTTTGTAATGCCCGTAACAGTTTCTCAGCTCCTTCTCCCTTACAATTACAAAACTCTAACTTTATATTGTAAACTAATCACATTTCGGGTTTCTTCTTGGGGAGGGATGGCTGTAAATTTAAAAACCAAATGCTGCCCAAAGTTTCCCCCAAGAGGATTGTAAGAAGATTTGAAAAGACCCGTCCATTTAGAAAGGGGGCCTTTTATGTGCAAAAGAAATGTCATTTCTTTTAAATAAACAATATTTCCATATATGTAGAATTCTAATTTTTTTCTTCTATGCTCATCTTTTTTCATTTTCAAGATCTTATTTTTATACCTGGTGTAAACCCACCCATAAATTTCGATCTTATTTTTGGTGTTAAAAGTGCAGGTTATATGCCGGATTTTATGGTAATTATATTTTACTCTATAAAATGATCTAAAATTAATTTTTCTATTTTTTTCATTATTGTACCAATCATATCTCATAATTTTAATTGCCTTGGTATGTAAAGCAATCAAATATTTTGTAGTGTTATTCAATTTTCTGTTAAATTACTTAAAACATAATAAGCTCTTATTAACATTAATTTCTTAAAATGAGTGAATTATTTCTTTAAAAGTATTACAGTTTTATATTATATTACTGGTAGATACAGCCTTTCATTGTTCAATTTAAGACTCTATCTACCAGTAATCAATCTCAATAAATAAATTAAATCATAAATAAATAATCTCTGAATGAGTGAAATAGCAATAAAATCTTCTGTTTACATTAAAAAGAAATTTGGTAGAATTTGTATTAAAATTGGTTCTGTTGATATTTTAGAAAAGAATCGCTTTGTATACGTATGTTCGTAATTGTTATTTTTTCTGTATTTTATGATCATGAAAAATAATTCTTCTGATTAAAATTTTCACTTTCTAATATTGTATAGATGTATTTTTATTTCAGAGAACCGGACAGATTTGATCCTGTTGAAAGCTCTAGGAGTGATGTGATGCGACATTCAGACATTTCGATGCACGATAGTAGAATATCCCACAGAAGTGAAATCGTTACTCATTCCAGTTCAATGTCAAGCATGTCTCATACAAGACATCATCATGCCCATATCACTTCTTCAAGTACTGAAAATCGTAGGGATCGTTTCGAGATCGATCGGACATGGAGGGTTAGTAGAAAAGCTTTACCATTCCTGTTCATGTTCAAAATAGCTGCAATGCTTCCTGATAAACTGTTGCTCAATATCTTCCAATTCTGCCTCGTCCTTGGCATATTTTCAAGTGTATATATTAAGTGTCTTTATCCACTCTGAGTATAAATAAATTTGTGCTTTTATGTATAATTATCCTTTTACTAATCGCATTTTGGTTCAAATTATTATGGCATTTATCAACTGATAAAAAGAAAGCTAATGGCTTAAAGGTGCATCAATTTTAATCACTCTTAATTATGAAATACTAGATATTTATAATAATTGGAAATTTTTTCTAGTATTAGTTGGTCTTGAACAGTGTAATCTAATAAAAATTTTCTTTTGATATCTTATCTTGAAGAGAGAAATATATCTTTTCATTCTTATTAGTGTGTATGGAATAATTTGACTTTCATTTTATTTTATAAAGTGTAAAGATTTGTTCCTAATTATATGTTTGTGTATAAGTACATCAAGTTAAATGCTCTTAAAAATCAGTATGTAAAAGTCTTAAAAAATATCTACATTTTTATTTCATTTGAATGAGTAGCATTTTCTTACATTTTTGGAAATTTTAAAATTGTATTCATATTATAATGATAGCTTCATTCAATAGTATTAAACCATGTAATTGATTAAGATTGGCCTTTTTTTGGAGGCTGTGGTAGCCTAGTGGTTATGCCCACAAACTCATGGCTGGAGTTTTGCAGATTCGAGTCCTGTTGCCACACTGAAGACCCGCCGTGTAGAGGAAGCTGATGGGCATCAAATCTGTTGGCTCAATGTATTCCCATTGGTTTGGTGTATTAGTTAGGTGAGGGAAGGTACCAGCTGAGATGTTTTTCTCATCTGTTCACTGAGGTTCAAAGTTTGAGGTCCGTCATCAATAACCCTAGTGCTGCTTTATAATGTGTCATTAATAAAACTCCCATTTATTTTCACTCAGCCTTTGTTTGAGTGAAGGTTCATATTTCTAGTTTGTCATGTTTGATTTTTTAAGTTGCTTTCTTATGACTTTGTATAAAACCTGAAGTAATTAACTACATTTACATAATTTTCAGCACTAAAAACTTCTTTAGCTTTGTAAGGGCATATAAATTTATGCTTTAAACATATTTAAAATTGATTTTCATTTTAGTGAAATATCTATCAACTTTATAGACTGCTTTATCATTTCATGTAAAAATATTGGTAATCCATTTTCTTCTTGAGATTTGTGTGTAAAAAATTTTGTCTTACATTATATTGTTTATTGCAGCTCTTCTCCTAATATATCAAGTCTCCTTTCAAAAAGAATATCTATAAAACCATCATATGATAGCCAACAGGTTGAGCGGTACAGAAGTTCCAGTCCTGTAGGTCGATTTGCATCAAATAGTGAAAAACGTTATGCACCAACGTTACATGAAAGATTTAGTGCTGTAGTTGAAAGTGGTCGGACTGAACCAAAAATTAAATACTCAAGAGAAGAACTAGAGAAAATAACAATTGGAATTCACCGTAGTTTAAAGTCTGGGTCACCCACATTACGTCGTATTGTTGATCCAAATGATGTTAAGCTAGTACGCCGAGCCAATGAAGGTCATCGACCCATGTTTGATCGAGAAGAAATAAAACAAGCCCAGAGAGATATGAGGGAAGATGCATATTATGAAAAAAGAGGAACCAGTAGTGGTGCTGCTTATAATTCTTCACATTCCATGGATCTACGAGATATAGAAAATTATGAAATAACTCGCCACAGATTTGATCCTCATCATCAAACATTCCATTCTTCCAGCGGACGTAGTCTTATGTCGATTAAAAATTCTGATGAAAAAAAAAGATAAATGGGCTTCATGAAGTTTTTTAAAATTAATTGTGAATAAATGTTAACAGTGTTTGTGTGTTAGCCCCCTGACCATTTTTGCCAAACCAATAACCATAATCAAATGCTGTAATATGCAACCTATCATGGAAAAAAAATTTCACATATACTTGGAACAAAATAACCTTGTTTGTAAATTCTCATTTTTTAAGAAAATAATCAAAATTGAGTTTTATGGAAGAGAACTGGGTGAAGTATTTCTTAACTTATGAGTTCACTTTAAATTAAGAGTGTTAATGCACATAATATATCTATTTATTTAAAACACATTAGTCGTAATTTAAATAATATACCTATTGTTAGATATCTTGTTCATATAATACTTAAATTTTTTGTTAAAGTAATGGACTTTTTTTTCAGTAATTAAAGATAATTTAAAATTATTTATGTAAATTTTGGCTTGATTTATTTGAAATCATTGCCACTTTGTTGATCATTGGGCTCATCTGCAAGTTCCTTATAAACTGTAATGTCTGTTTTATAGTTTGTTCAAAATATTCTTCTATTGTGTATTTGTTATATATTTAGGTGTAATATGTAATTTTTTATTTATTTTTAAAACTGTTTACTTTAAGTTAAGGCAGTTTTTGAATAAGTGTATTCTACTTTAAATATTGTAACTGTATAAATATTGGTATAAAATAATAGCTGTTAGTTACTCTTCCAAGTTTTTTACATTGGTCTCTTTTGCAAGGTTTCTTTTTTTTATGAAACATGTAAAAAAGGTACATATTTTGATGATCTGTGTCCTTTACAAGATTAACTCATTTGTTTTTCTTCAACTTACATTTATTTTTCTATTGTTAGTTTATTTCTTTACTATTTAGAAAACTTAACTTATATAAAATATATGAAACCCCTTAACTTAAAAGGCATACTGAATTTAAAAATTACCAAATATAACAGATGGTGCCATTTGAGCAAAGTTGATGAAAATGATAGTGTCAATAAATGATTTAAAAAAAAAAAAAAAAAAATTATAAGAAACCAAGATTATTGAACTGGTTATGAATGTATGCTAAAACAAAATTAATCAGATAATCATGATTTTAAAAAAAAAAAAAAATTTTTTAGCATAATTTTGTCGCTATTTTTATGTGTTTAAAAATTGTTCAGCTGTAAATAATTAAGAGTAATATTTTTATAGATGTATGTATAAAAAGTTACTTTAATAATATTAAAAAAGATTTCTTGGTATTGTAGGTTTTACTATTTCATTTATTATCTATAATATACAGTTATATCAAGGTAATTCATGTGATAAGTGGGTTATTGTTCGTTTTAATTTTTCAAAGTTCAGATAATTAGGATAAAAATTATGAATAAATATAACTTCATAAAAATGTAAATATAAATTAAATATATATATATATATATAATTAACAATTAAAGTTTAGATAAACTTTTAATTTATTAAAAATACTGTAATTCTCTAAAACAGTGGTCTCCAGTGGTGGATCAAATATTACTGGTCTGTACAAGAAACATTAAATTATTTCCATTTTATTTACTGCAGCATATTTTTCTTGGGTTTGGGCTACATTTTATGAAAATCACTTTATATTCCTTGTGAAATCGCTTTATGTTCATTTTTGGTGTAGATATATTTTATTCTGAAGGCACGTTTAAATACAATTGAAATAAAATTATTAAAACAAAACAATCTAAAATATAAACAATTAACGTCTTCCCCCTGAGTGGGCCGTGGTAAAATTATCCAACGTTGACCAGTCTGTGGCAATAAAAAGGTTGTGGAACACCCCCTGCTCTAAAAGAACCTTTATTATATAAATAATATCTATTGAGTAAATATCTTTATCATTAAAATATTCAATACATTTATTTACTACTTTTAATAGTTTTAGTACTTAGATAATTATTAAAATTTGGAAAATAGTTTGTTGTAATTTATCATAAGTAGTGGTGCAAGCTTTGAAACCATTTATAACTGCTAGAGATTTAATAGGATTTTTATAGAATTTAAGGTTTGAAAAAAATATGTGAAAATTTAACTTATGGTAGATTGTATGCCTGATTTATATATATATATATATGACATTGTTTATTGATTTATGGAAGGATTTATTCTGGAAATCTTTTTTAAGCATAATACTATAAAAATATTTACCAATCACATAGTTCTCAAACTTCTTATCATTTTTTTAAAAATTTGTTTAATTTTGAGTTTTTTTAAAATGTTGCATTTAAATTTCTCAATTAGCTCCAAATGTGAGTCGCACTAAATGGCAAAAATGTAATAATTTTTTTTCATTTCTATTAACCTGTTGTTTAACCATGCTACTTTTATTGGAAGTAGCTAGTCAAAATCCAGTACCTTTGTACATAATATCACACAAAAAATATTATCAGTTAATCCTTGGTTATCCAAGCATTTATAATCCTCTATGTTGTGAGAGATTGAAATACTATTATAATTGAAGATTAGCCTACCTACCTACCTCTTTATACACATTTATTATTTATCTATTATGCTGGACACCAAAAATTTTTCCCTTTCTGATTGCTATATTCCATAAAAGTTGTGCGATACATTCAGTTTTGAAAGTTAGAGAAGTTACACTGTTTTTGTATGTTTTAGCGATAAAAAAACTTGATTTTCCTCCCTTTTTCCTTAATATGTATATCATTGAAATTGTCTATATAAATTATTATCAGTGATCTTTTTTGTAATTCATTTTAGTATAGTTATTTTGTATGATATTTTAACTATATAAGTTATTTCATTTGATTTCTTTAAAAAGAAGACTTGAAATTAAAAACAATTTCATAATTTGAAATATTTGTGAAAATATACAAAATTTTAAGAGTCATTAATTACAAGGAATGCTGAATATTGTTCTCAATTAATTCATTCAAGAAAAATATACATAAATTTAATGTTAGCAGAATAATTTTAAGCTAGCAAATATTTCAGGATGATAGAGAGTATGATAGACGTATCAAAAGAAGTTATGTTGATGTCAGATCAAAATCAGGTGATCGGGATTTTCGTTCCGAGAGGTATTCGGGTAAGTTTCTTATCATTTTGTCATCTTATTGAAAATAAATATATCTTGGAAATATGCATGTTGAATATGAAGAATTATTTAAAATCTTATGTGGAAACCCCATAATTAATGCTTGTATATTTAAAGTTAATTAGTTGACTTTCACAAGAAGAATTTTTGTTATATTCTCTGGTTTTCTTTTATTATTAATAATTCAGTAAATGGTTTATAAATAGGAATTAAAATGTGTAATACCTCACAATCTTTTTTTCATTTTAACTTAAAGTATGAAATTAATTGAAAATGTAATCACATATTCCAAATTCATTATAAAAGACTTATTAACCATATTTTATTGGTAAAAAGACATTTTTCTATTTGATAGTTGCTGTATTATCCTGTGTGTAATCAGCTAATTATGTATTAAAAGTTTTTAAATTTCGTTGTGTATTATATGCTGCTGCGGATAATGTGATAAAAAACATTCTCACTCAGAAAAGCTTAGAATAAAGTTTTATAGAAATACCATTTAAGTTTTATAAAATAAATAACAGATGGTGCTGCAAGCTTTTGCAACTCCACTGACGTATTTCAGTTACAATCAATTTTGTCCATTTATATTTCAAGAAGGAATTCAGTTCCTTGGAAAGGTATTACAATTGCTAGCGTCATTTCACATTCTGTCTTGACCTGAGCTGCTTCATCCTGAAATGATTTTAGTTCATATATCATCTTGTTTAAAGTGGTAACATGTACTAAACATTATAGAGAAGGCTAACAAAGTAGGAAATCGAGGAAACTGCACGTTGACTAATCAAGTATTCAATTGTGGAGAAAAAAAACAAGGCTAATTTTGAAAAATGTGACCCAAATCTTTTTAATTATTGTCTCAATGAAGTACATCTCAGTGAGAATGTTAAAAATACCCTGAAGTCCGCATCTGCAACTAACATTTGCAGAACTGACAAAGAAATTACAAAATAAATCAAAAGTTCAGAAATTATGGGAACAATGGACATCCGATGGCGAAAAGAATTTTACAAAAGGAAAAACTTCTATATAATTTATTACTTATAATTTTAATCATATTGTGTATTTTTTATTTATTTAATAATATTTTATCTGACACTACATTATTGGCAGTATATATTTTGGATTATTCACTGTAAAAATTGCTGCTGATTGTGCAATGTTTTTTTATTTTTTTACTTCAAAAAAGGGCTTTGTGGATAGTACACCACTGCAGGATTATATGTAGGAAAATACGGTAGTTAATGTTAATCTAATTTATTTTATTTGAAGTGTTTTATATTAAATGCTTAAAGTTATAACAATTTTATACAGAACAAATTATTATGTTAGAAAGAAGTGAAAACAGTGTTATATAATGTGCTCCATAAAATTATTTTTCATGCATTTATGTTTAGCAATTTCTCAAAATACATCTACAGTTCGACCTCCATTTTACGAATCTCTGTATTGCAATCTTTTCCCTGAAACCACAAATAGAAAATTATTGAAAGTTGAATCTAATGAATTTTCATTATAACAAATTTTTTCTGGATTTATCGACTTCATTAAATAGAGGTCTGACTGTATTTTTAAAAGAATTTTTCTATGAAGTGCATAATTCAAGTTGAACAATATATTGAAACAATTTTAATCAAACCATTTAAATATATTTTTTTAAAAAAATAAGCAACCATTCATACAAATAAAAATTTACTTGATTAGAAAATCTTTCTATATGATAATTATATTTGACTTTATTTTGAAATGTTATTAATCTATGATTTATTAAATATATGTAAATGGTGTTTGAATTTTTTTTTTTCTCACTGAAGGTAGAGAAACAAGTCGAAGTAGATCAGATTACCCTGAAAGTCAACAGCGTGTATTATCTTCCCCAACTGAGCACAGGTATGTTGCAAAAGTATTATATAAAATTCATACCATCTAAGAAAAAATTTCTTTGATTTCATAGTTTAAAACTTAAAGAATACATATATAAAAATATTTAATTAGAATATTTTTTTACAAAAATTACATATTTTTATCAGTTATATAAGTTTTTTAAATGTCATTTATGTTTATAGCAAAACTTCAGAAGTTTGACTTGCCCATAAATGAGTATAAGATATGGTACTTTTTATACATAATGAAATTAGAATTTTATAAATTTTGAATCATTATTTGTTCTGCAAAAAATGTTTATGTATTAGGATTCTACTGCCAAAGAAGTTTAAAAACCATTGTATCTTTTTCATACATATAATATTCGTGATAATTCTATCCCAATTATAATTTTAGAAGATTTCCTTCAATTGAGCTATGTAAATATCACAAATAACTATTGTATCAGAATTATATATTTGTTACGTAATATAAAGTGTCAGAGTTACAATAAGTCAATTTTAGAACAAAAATTATTACTTAAAATTTATTTTCTGAATAACAATGATATAAATTTGTGTAATTAATAAGCATTAAAGTTAAAACATCTTTAATGTTTTAGGAGTGTACCTATGCATCGAAAAGAAAGCACACATATTGATGTTCGAAAAAAATTGAACATGCGAAGAGAGAGTGATCGAGAATTGCCTCCAAATGTTCATCCTAGTACAAGGAGAAGTTATTTACCTACAGAAAAACGTTATTCTGAAAGTTTATCTAGAGGTAAAAGTATTATGTATGACAAATTAATCTTTGAGTTTTTTTTCGTTATGAAACATGTATACATATATACATTTTTTAAAAGAAAATTATGTACGAGATGAAAGATAACAGTTGTTTTCTGTGTGTAAGACTAGGAATCGTATAATTGAAACAGTTTGTAAACACTAGATATGGCCACTTGTTACATTAGAGACCATCTGCCTTCCATATTTTACTTGTATACTTTAAAAGTTATGGAATTGAAAAGGAAGTGTGCACTAATGTCATCCAAATATGGATTAAGAATGTTACAGATAAAAGCTCTAAAAGATTAACGCGTCTGTTTTAATAAAAAAGTAAGCTTTATAAAATAACAGATTAGCTAATGTTGAAAGTTCTATGTTGAAAAATCTTTCTTGTCAACACTTTTTTGCATTTCTTGTCATACCATGAAGAAATATAAATACGAATTTTTTCATTTACACCATCAAATAATCATAATGTGATGTAGTTTAATTTTTTCTGGAGTCTAGACTTATAGGAATGCAGAATAACCAACCTAATAAATAGCATTAAATAAAATAATAGCTACATTTTTATTTTTTTAAAAAAAAATTAGGAAACTTTTTAATTGAAGTTATGCAATTAGATTTTTCAACTGAAAAGATATAAAGATTCTTAACTCCATAACTGAGCAAATGGTGTAACAATTAAGTTATGCTATTCACTCCTCAGTACCACCATTTTTCACATAAGCATATTAATGCAATGTATTGATGGGGAGAAAAGAAAATATATAAAGAAAAGATTGTACTTCATAAAAATGTATATATACGTCCCAGGAAGTTAACATATTGGCTGACAAAACGCCAGTTATCTGAATGATGGCTGCATTTAAAGGTTTAACAACTTTTCTTCTCATTCTTATCAAAATCACTAATGAGAAGGATGGGTTGATAAAAAGAGATTTTAACTTTCTATCTCTTATTCCCTTGATATTTCTGGGTTGGAATGTTCTAAAGCAGAGTGTCAAACTCGCGGCCTGCAAGGAACATGTTTGTGATCCGGCCAGTGTATCAGCAGTCAATAATAAAAAAATAAACTATCAATGTCTCCCAAAATAGAAAAGGTAGTAGCAGAGAAGAGATGTCGAGTTTCAGGGTATCAACATTAAATTGTTCTTGTTCATATGTTTATTATAATGTATTATTTGAGATAAATCAATATGTTTTTATGAATATTGATTTTTTTGCCAGCCTACCAAAAATGAACCAAAAATCCATTTCTTATATCAGGGGTGTCCAACTCGCAGGCAGCATGAGGCCCGCCAGTGCATAAGTTGCGCCCCCAACTAAGTTTAAAAAAATATTCAGGATGGTTAAGGTAAAGGGTAATGTATACTTAATCGTTTGTGAATGACAGCAAATCAAATTTCAACAATGAGTAATGAAAAATCAATTCAAAAGGAACACAGTTATTTTCAAGAAAATGGCAACTAATATTTTAAATATTTGATCATTTCATTATTATATTATATAAACATTATTATATTATCTATGTCTGAATACATGAAAAATAATGAAAACAATAATAATAATTCATTTTGTTTTAAATTTTCACTCCAATAAATGTTTTTTGTTTCCCAATCTGAAATAAAGATACATATTTTTATGTGCGGCCTGCGAGATAATAACGTTTTTCCGAAGTGGCCCGCAAAATCATTTGGGTTGGACACCCCTGTCTTATATCTTGAAGGGGAAAAAATTTTGTTTTCTTTTTTACATATCGATGGGAGTTCCAAAGTATTTATAATATAATTAGAAATGGTCTATTTTCAACTAGTTTATTTTAAACTACACATATACAAGTTTCTTGAATAAAAAAATAGGCATTTTTACTGTTTTCTTGAAAGTAATGTAATTGTTAAAGGGTTGATATAATGTACTTGGCGATTATACTTGCAATTGTTAAATTATTGATCTCTGTGCATGTTTTTGTTGAAAGATTCTTTAGAGATTGTTTTCTAATTTTATTTTACTACACGAGTCTAAAATTTTTCATTGTCATTCTAATTATTTTTAGAGTTTATACTATATTACTTATTTTGATATCGTTCTTATAATTTCTTTAAGCATAATGTTAAATTAATTTATGGAATATTTAAATTTTTTTTTCAATTTACAGTAGATAAACATAATGATCGTCGATCACCTGGCATGGATTCACGTAAATGGTCTCCAAAAAGGAGATCCCCCAGCAGAGTTGAAAAGGTGTCAGAATTTTCCCGTAGACCAGATAAATATGCATATAAATCTTGGTCAAATGATCTAGATGTTCCATCTCATAGTTCAAATTATTATGAAGTAAGAATTACTCTATCATCTTAAAAATATTTTTCTTTATTAGAATGGGGTTTTTTTATTATTATATATGAAACAGATAGTTAACATTTTTTTTAAAACATACATTTTAAAAAAAGATGACTTATTTTATAGAAATAGTTTAATACAATGTACTTGAATTGTATCCAATTCCATTGTTTGTGTTGCTGAGCATAATTAATTTTAGACTTTTGGTCATTAAAAAATTATGTCTTTATAAGTTTAAAAGAAACCTTTAATCAAGAACACCAAAAAAGTTTTAACGTAATAAAAATTATAGTCAAATTCAAGGCAATGCTCCCAGGCAAAGAAAGTTCTTATCATTATTTGATGAAAAATTTCATTTAAATATTTGACAATATGTTGTCTCAAAATATAGAAAAGTTTGTGCGCATTATGTTCCCATTCCTGTTAATCGGAGCAACCTAGGCTTAATGGTTGCATGCCTATTAGTCAGTCAAATCATAATTCAATTGGTTGAGAATCACAGTTTACAGTAGTTATTGTTTACATAAAAGTACTGTACAACTCAACTGTTGTACCATTAAAAAAATTTTAACATGCCATCTAGGATAAGTTTATTTGGCAAGTAATAATATAAAAGATGAATTTTTCTAACAATTAGCATTTTCTTTTCTTATTGAAAAATAACTTTTAAAAGAGTGCATCACCGTCTAAAGACTTTGTTCACCATATGTGCCAGTAAGTTATCTATTAACATTTTTTAAAATAAGTTTTATTGAGAAAGTATGCTTTTTTTTTCAGTTACTATTTAATTTTGGAATAGAATTGTTATTAAGTGTAAATAAAAGCATATTATCATAAATAACATTTGCTTATTAAAAATTAATCTGAAATAATCACATTTAAATGATGGAAGGATACAAAAGTACAAAGCTTTGACAGAATTATCATTCGATCCCTTAAAAATCATGTAATAAAAAAAACAAGAAATTTTTGTGGAAAAGAAAGCTCTTCAGGCATTTAAAATTTATTAAACTTTTGTAATTCTTGGATATCCTGTTAATTATCATATGTTTCCATAAATAAGCTGATAATTTTTGGAACCTTTTTAAAAGCTAGATTCTAGGGGTGAAAATATAAACCTCTAATCTCACAAAAAATGTAGATACTTTTCTTTTAGCTGGGTAAAAGTGGCTTTAACTTTCTTGGGTGTTTATGATTACAGCTTTTGTGCAAGAAGATATGTATACTGTGGTAGCCAAAATTGTGTACACTTTGAGGAATTGTTTTTTTAAGTTTATATGCTTATAGAAAATGTTACCTTTCCTGCAATGCAAAGTCATTTATATAATTTTAAAGAGAATTTAATACTAAATTCAATACAAAAACAAAATTCAAATATTTGCAAAGCAAAAAAAGTTAAGATGCAATAACTATCAATATACATTAGATTCTAACGATAGCAGTGAGTTATCATTACTTATATTTTATTACTGCTTCACATCGATGTTTCATTGAGCTGAAAATGGTTTTAAGCTCTTCCTTCATTATTACATGATGCCATGAAACAATTATACCCTTTTATTTCATGGGTACCTCATTCATACAAGAGTTTTCAAAAGGTGCCACACACAGGTTTTCGATAGGATTGAGGTCAGGACTGTTTGCTGGCCAGGACAACAATTCAATGCTCTTTGTATGAAAGCACTCTCTTGAAAATTTTACTGTATAGCAAGGAGTAGAATCCTTCTGAAAAATAAACTAAGCATTGTTGGTGATGGAAGGTAGAAGTTTGAGTTGTAGAATAGCGTATTTATTTTTTTGGCATTCAATATCCTATCAATGACGTAAAAGTGACCAGTACCATGTGCTGATATGCATAATCAAATCATAAAACTTTGTGGGTTCTTCACAGTAGCCTGGATACAGTCAGGATGTAGCTTTCCTCCTATTCAACATTTTACATATTTTCAGCCATCACTACTGAATAACGATATATTTGTTTCATCGCTCCATATAATTTGTGACCACTGATCATTATCCAATATTCTCTTTAGCACTGCTGTAAATTGAGATAAAGCTTTTTTCATGGAACTCTACCTCTCAGTCTAACATCTGCTAATCTTTTTCTGGCTGTTCTTGAATTGACAGAAACACTAGCATCATTCAGGTAACTTCTGAAGGCCATTGATGACATTCTTCTATCTTGAAGTCATAATATTTTTGCACCTGTCGTCAACAAATGTGGTGCACCCTTTTTGGCCTTTCCTGATTTGTTTTTCATTAAATTTGTCTTAAACAATATTTTCAGACAGTTGTAGTCACTGAACCACCCTCTTGTCTTACAATTTTAACCCTTTATCTATCGCATTGTAATTTAATGCAATTTTTTTTCATGAAATATTTTTTTTTAATCACTACATTGAAAATTAAGGAATATACATAAACAAAATACACAACTTTGGGAAATGTAATCCATTAATGCTAATTAATTACAGATATTCAACTGTAAAATTAATTATATACACTGTTCACTTAAAATAGTCAAATCATTTTCTAAGGTCTTCATTAACAAACAAAAAATAAGACACTTATCTTTTAATATAAACTATTTTTTGGAACAAAAATGACAAACTTCGCAATCCACTGAAAACGCAATTTCTGCTATAAAACTATTCGCCTTCTGTTGGGAAGATCACTTTCTCAGGGCCCTAGGTCACATATACTGATATGGGCATAGTAGGCCTTGGGCTGTTGCGCCACTGAGTTAAGTTATTTGAGGGTATAATTGTTTCTAGGCATCATGTAGTAATGAAGGAAGAGCTTAAAACTGTCGTCAGCTCAATGAAAAATTTAGGATATCCTATTAAGTACTGATTACCCATTGCTATCATCAGCCTCTAATGTGTATCGATAGTTATTGCACCTTAACTTTTTTTGTATTGCAAATATTTGAACTTCGTTTTTTGTATTGAATTCTCTTTAAAATGGTATATACGACCATGCATTTTGTGAAACTTATCATTTTCTATAAGCATACAAATTTAAATGACAGAAGAATTTCCTTAACTATCCACAATAATTTTCATGCTACAGTTTGTCTTCCTCATACACAAAATCATCTTCTTTACCTTTTTTTAAAAAAGCTTGAATGTGATTGCAATAACCAAGTAGTCATGGTCATAAACTTACCTCAGGAGGGAACCACCTGAAAGGAGGGTTAATGCACATTTAACCCAATGAAGCTCAAAATTGTCAGGTTAGCATAATTTTGGAAGTTTGGAAAAAAGAGTGCTAGCTCAGTTGTCATATTCGCCTCATCAAAAAGAAATTTAGGAGATAAATTTCTTTGAAAAAATCATACTTTTTGTTTTTTATATTCAGAAATATACCAGAATGGTTTCTGTAAAAGAATAGACTTTTTTGCATGTGTTCACTTCAAATTTTAGTTACATTTCAAAAATTTTAAAACGGTGAAAAATTTATTTTACTTTTTTTCAAGATTTAATAGTACTGTTGTATAAATTGGATAGGAATATAATCTTTGTATTTTTTTTTTTAAGGAGAGAAGTGAAGGAGCTGATTCATATCGAGGTAGAGGGAGCTCTAGGCCTTTTCGTAGCTCCAGAGGATTTCGTGGTCGAAGCTACAGGGGCAGTTTTTCTACTCGTTCAAACTATCGAGGTGGGTATCGAAACTCCAGCACATTTAGAGGACGAGGAGGATCGAGAAGTATGTTTCACTTCAATATATTTTATGAAGCTTAGCATTGCATGCTGGTGTTGGGAACTTGCAGTGGCCAATTTGATATTTAAATAACAGATTAATCTGCTTGGGATTTAGTTTTCTAATCATAATTTTATTGAATTTCAATGTTCGTCAAGTTTGTCAACCATCAAATTTTATGAAAAGAAGGAAGAGTAAAATTTATTATTTTCTTTTCTGTAAGTTTTAGAGGAGCTAAATATTTTTATCTAAATAAAATACTTATATAATAATTTATTGAAGTGAATTGTTTTACATGTGTGTTGAAAATAATGCAAGGAAATTCATTGAAATCATTATCAAAGTAATAAAGTAGAAATGTAAAAATAAAATAAACTATTCAACACACAAATTTCATTTTTTGGTATTCATTAAATAATGAAAAATTTTTTAATCTTTATAAATGATATACTTATATTTGTCAATAATTGGTTCTTACATAATTTTTTCTTCCATGTAATTTATTTATACTTGGAATTTTTTTTACTAGAAAACTGGATACAATTTTTTCCAAAATAAATCCAGGACTAAATAGTTATGCAATACTTAAAACCCATACAAAATTTTAATTGTGAAATTAAATTGATCCAAAGTTTGGCATGTTCATTTCTGTAGAATATTGAGTGGTATGATCAGTCTTTCAATTTTGCATTTTTGGTAAAGATTTGCACATTTATTTCTCAGGAGGCCGATTTTCACCAAATCTTTGGGAGCATGATTTATATTCTCGGACACCGGAAGATCGTAAAATGGTAAACTATATTTGCTTATGAATAATTTCTACTGTTACTTTTTACATGTAAATTACTCAAAGAATATACCATATATTTTAAAAATCCCCTTTTCCAAGAGTACTGAATTACTTTCAAAGGAGGAATTTTCCCTGCCTAACATAATTCATTTAAAAATTTGTTACTTTTTTATATAAAAATTATTTTATTCATATTTTTCTCAACAGATAATAAATGATATGGATGATTTGTAAATTGATTTTGTTTGTCCTTAGCAAACAATACATTCATACAGAATTTGTCTTTATCTCAATTATTTTTTTTAATTAATAATTTTTATTTCTAAAAAAGCTTTGCTGAATAAATTTTATTCCTATTGTTATTGGTTAAACTGGTTTGTTAATTCAAAACATAGTATCCCCTGTTAATAAGACTTTCACAGTCAAGTACATTCTTAGATTGCATACCTTTTTTTGCATTTCTGAAACTTAGTCTGCTTTAGTATTTTTATATTAAAATGTCTAGATGATGTCACACAACTTCCTGTTAAGAGCAGACATTAATACTTTTTTCTTTAATTTTATAAGTATGAATTATTACTAGTAAAATGAAGTGTTCTTTTTTTGTTTGTTTGTTGTAAGATTATTTTCAAGGTATGATCATTGAGATCAGTTATATGTTAAATTGTTTTGCATTAAGAAAATTTTAAGAGTTTTTTTCCTGTGAAATATTAATGATTTTTCCATAATAATTAAAAATGTCAATTGTGGGGAGATATATTAAAAATGTTCTAGGTGAAAAAGTGTCAGGTAATGAGTAAGAGGAAGATGTACAAAAACTGGCTGATATTATACATTCTAAGGATCTTGGATTAGAGCACAGAAAATTAAGAAACAGCATGCTATTTTAAAAAAAACAATCATCAATAAAAGATTGGTTAATAAAAGATAAAATGTTTATTTGTCAAAAAATAAACTTTTTTTTCTTTCATAACAAACTGAAATCATACAAAAAACTTGTATCAATGTTGGAAATATGTTTCACTCAATTTATATCAATGTTATTATTGCAATTTGTTTAATTTGCATTTTAACAACCATGGACTTCAAGTACAACTTATTAACTGGTTAGACTGCAGTAATTTATTGACTGTGTGTGATAATCTGATTAAATAGAGTGTATATGGACTTGATTTTTCTTTGAAAAGTAAAAATATTGCTTGTTAAGCAGATCTTCATTTGCCAAACATAATTTAAAATTTTAGGGTTTGATACACAAATGAAGCAAATTTGAGATAAATATTTGTTTATTTATATATATTTTTTCTCTTTAGTTAAAATTCTATGTTAAATATGTGTTTACTGTTATTTTTCTTATTCATGTATATTAAATGTTTTGCTTGGTTTTTTTTCCCCAGGATTTACCTTAGATGTATGTTGTACAGCCATCATGGAATTTTTGTCAAAGAGTTACCATTATGTATTAAGCTTGTTACATTGTATTCAAAGAAAAAAATTGTTTGCTTTATTTTGTAATAAATTGTATAAATCATAGCCTTTTCACCTTCTCTCAATCTTCATTGATCTGTTAATTAACCCTCTAAGCAATCTGCACTTAAAGTTTTGCCATTCTGGAGATGCTTCAAAAATGCACCGCACATATTTTTTTGCTTTCAGGTGGGGTTCTCAAAAGCGGTTGAGCCGTATTTTTAAGAATGCGGCTCGGCCGCTTTTGGAAATCTTGCTTGAAGGCGGAAAGAGCATCTCTGGAATGGCGGAATTTTATGTGCAGACCGCTTGGAGGGTTAAATGATTGGTAGTGAATTGAATTCTTTTAGCACAATTGCTATCCATTCTACTTGTTATTGATAGAATATAGACATTAGTTTCTGATATTGAAGTCTATAGCAAATTTAAGATAAATATTTGTTTATTTATATATATATTTCTCTTTAGTTAAAATTCTATGTTAAATATGTGTTTACAGTTATTTTTCTTATTCATGTATATTCATGTTTTGCTTGGTTTTTTTTCCCCAGGATTTACCTTAGATGTATGTTGTACAGCCATCATGGAATTTTTGTCAAAGAGTTACCATTATGTATTAAACTTCTTACATTGTATTCAAAGAAAAAAATTGTTTGCTTTATTTTGCAATAAATCATAGCCTTTTCACCTCCTCTCAATCTTCATTTAAACTATTTCATTGATCTGTTAATTAAATGATTGGTAGTGAATTGAATTCTTTTGAGCACAATTTGCTGTCCATTCTACTTGTTATTGATAAAATATAGACAATGGTTTCTGATATTGAAGTCTATACAATTAAGGAATTCTCTGTACTTATGTAGTAATTTTACTACTGCCAAATTTATACCTCTCAAATTGTACCATTTTCTACCCAAATCTGACTGATGGCTTTTTTTCAAATAAAACAAGATTTTTTTTTCTTTTGCATTCTGTTTCACTTTTATGATATGATGCAATTCAGATTTCTCGTTTGGTTGTAGTGACGCTAATTCGTAAGTACCGAATCCTCTTGGTTCCTGTGCTTATGATTTTGGTTCTTTTATGAAATATAGGTTCTTGAAATATACTTATAAATCTCAACCATTTTCATATGATTTTACAGTATTCCAAAATAGGCAAATATTATTTCAATTATGAGTTAAAGATACTCGTGTAAGCTGTGGATTATTGACCACATGTATTATTTCAAAAATATCAAAACCGTGGAAAATTTTAGAAAAGTAAATTGTGTCATTTTAGTGCCAATAATTGAACAATTTATGTAGGTTAAATTTTCAATAAAGGCATATTTTCAAATCTCTCCCTTTGATATATCACTAATTATATATGCCGTAAAATGAGAGCTTGTAAAAAATTACTTTCAAATACTTACCTTGAACTGGCATGTTCCTTAAAATACCCCAAACACACCCTCTTTCTACTGATTAATAAACCTTAGTCTCCATTTGAATTATTTCATTGACCTTTTATTAGTTAAATGATTGACTGATTGGTAGTGAAGTGAATTTTTTTTAAACACGTCACACATTCTAAATTTTATTGATAGAATATATACAATGGTTTCTAGGTGGTCTTCTTTCTGGTCTTTTGGTGGTAATGAAGACGAATTCATTAGTGCGAAATATTGAAAAATGTTCTTGCTCCATCTACAACTGAAAAAAATCTTGAATTTAAGGAGATTTGAAATTAATAATACTAAATTGATTTAAAATAGAAAAAAGGGGAAAGCAATATATCCAACCAATTGATTATTGTTGAAAGTTGTAATGAGTAATAGAAGGAAAATTTTCAAATTAAGATTGGAATTTTTCACATTGTATTACAAATGTTTCTATACGAGGTAAAACATATAACAAAGTCTTTCAAAGGGATTTTTAGGAGGGTCATGCAAAATGAATGATAAAAATAAAGACTTCACAATCAGTGTAGTAAATTATATTTCAAAAAGGAGTATTTCAAATATGAATTGATGTAACTTACATTTTGCTTGTAATTGGGTTTTTTCAAGCTGATTTATGAGATTTCTATTTTTAAGAATTAACAAAATGCAAATCCTATTTTTCTTTGCTACCAAAGCATTTAAATTTGTACAAAAATTGAGTAAAACTATAACTTATTCACTAAATTCCATTTGTAGAAAATGGTAATTAAACCAATATCTCAAGATAAAAAAGGCATATGAAGTAGTTAACACTTTTGTGAAAATTGTTACGTCCTCATTCTGTACAGGTAAATTTTTAAAAATGAATTCATAAAGTATTGCTTAGTCTAATTTATTCTGAAATTTTGTGGGATAATAACTGTTTGCATCCTAAATTCAACTGGCCAAGGTCAAAACCTGCAACTTTAAAATTGAATCATAATTTCATGAAAAACATTATGCAGAATAAGAATATTGCTCGATACGTTTTACTAATTCTTGAAATGCTGTTAGAGTATTTGCTCATTTCTTGTTCCCATTATTTGGCCATAGTTCAAAATTATGAGATCCATTGCCAGTAATCTTTGTGTTTCATCTAAGCCAAGGCTACTTAAAAAGACCTTGAGGGTGGGGGCGCCAAGACCGGGAAAATTAATTAAAATATTGAAACATTTTTTTTTTTTACTATTTCTATCAAAAATACACACAAAATATTTACTTTTATGCATCTTTTAAGAAATTATGGGGTAGTATAGATTTTTTTTTTCATCCATGACCAAGCCTCTTTTTTATGTTCTACTCGCTGGCATAGCTAGCTCTCAGGGGGCCCTGTATCAAAATTTCTTTGGGATCATTTTTTAGATATGGAAGCCCTGTTAGTGGGACTGTAATGACACTAATTGGGACTACTGTATCATTGATGCGGTGGTAGAGCTAACCCCTGCTTCTACTGTAGAAAAAAAAAGCTAATTGATGCATTTGACTGCTTGATCGATAGAATTTCCTGCTAAATTTTTAGTACAGTGTTCTTAAATAATTGAATTTCTTAGTGTAATGGGCAACTTAGAATAACCCAGCAGGCTGCACGATGAGTTTCACTGATCTAAGCTATATAAATATGGGATTCTGTGGCTATATGAAATTCAAAAGACAGCAAAGTAGTTGTTGCATTTCTCATATGCATCACTATAATGGACAAATGTGGAACTTCATTTGTGATCATGGCTGTTGGATGACCTTATCTTCTCCCAATGGATTTAGTCTCTTTAAACTGTTGCAGTGTGACACACAAATATGGATGTTACATTAAAAACTAGCATTTTGCACTTGAGTCTGCCTTGTGTCAAGTTCCTTTAGAATTTACCATTTCTTTATCTAATTGTTTCACCACTGCACTCTTATATCCTTATGTTAATTGTTTGCTTTTGAATGTTGCAGAAAAAATACTGTGGAAATTGTCTTGGTGAGCAAACAAATAAAGCTCGAAAATCTGCATGTGTACTTACAAAACATTTTCATCTAAATACAGACCTCAACATACATACACGCTTACATAATTTTCACAAAAAGTTTGCATCTTTGTTTGAAATCGTTAAATTGTATGTGAAGCTGAATATTGTATGATTCTAATTAGTAGTCTTTAATCCTTTAAAATTTTCAGGTACTTGCATACTATGGCAACAATGCCAATTTTCAAGGTAATTCGCCACGTTGGCAATCCCAACTTCATATGTGTTGTACACACTGAATTTGCAACCATGTGCTTTGTTTCATAATAATGTCGCCAATATGATTGCGATAATACATAAGCACCAATTTTTAATGTATAAATAGAAACTCGAGTGGTATAATTTGAAACTTAAGTACTGCTTTGCAAGAAACTTTTAAAATTTCTTATTGGTAAAATTCATTATGATCCCAGTTCACAAAAGCATTGAGAAGCACACTAAAATTGTGTAATTAGAGAATGCATCCTTTCAGTATCAACTAATATATTTCTTTTTTAATTGTTAGAATTTTTAAACACATAGTTCAGTTTACTAAAAATCTGAGTCAAATTTTGGTTCTAGTTTTGTATGGCTATATGATTTCATAAGTTTAAAATATTTTCCATGTTTCGCTTAGATTTAATTTGATTCTGAGGAAATTTGGGAAAATAATTTGTTATCAGTACTCTATGTACCAAACACCTTTTGAGCATGGTTTAGAATGCATGCCTGTTGAGATTTTGACACCAGTAAATTTCAATCCGAGATGGTGCCCTAACACTAAAATAATGAATAAAAACGGCTTATTCCTGATGAAAGTTTTAAACTAGAAAAATGTTATACAGATTTTAAAGTAAGCAAGAATTTACTTTTTTGTGTGGAAAAATATAAGTACCAAGATTTTTATTAAAAAAAATAAAATGAGAAATTTAGAAATGCCAAGGGAAAAAAAAATACAGAAAATGAAATGAAAAAAAAATTCAAAATTTCAGACCGAAAAGAAAAAAAAAGATTACTATCAGGAAGAACGAAACAATACGCCAATCAACTGAATGTACTATTTTAATAATTCTTTTCTCGTCACAATTTTACCTTTCTCTGTGTTAACTTCAGTAAAATCAACTATCAAATCGGACACAGTTGCGCGAAGCAACAACAGTTCGTAAACAATTCCGAGTTCTTTATGAATTTCATCGAGGGAGGAAAGTTTAATAACCTGATTTATTAAAAGTAAAAAGTGATGGAAACTCGCAAAATATTTCCAGTGAAAAAAGAATTAACTCTGATGGATTTACTATTGTGGCAGCGCGAATTCCCACCGTAAGATTCGTAATAAAACATACGGCATTAAATTTCTTGTTTTATCTGTAAATTTTCATTTCGTTGGTTTACTTATCACGTTTCGTGACGGCCGATATAAGCAAAATCTTATTCAAGAAATATGAGGGGGAAAAACGGAACTTTTTGAAAACAAAGTGCAAATTCGGCTATCCTTTTGGTCTGAAAAAACGTAGCCCTCATATTTTTTTTAAAAATATCCAAGTGCTAAACAATTTTCGAATAAATGACCAAAGACGAAAGCTGTAATCTAGACAACAAAATAGAGAAATGGTTAAATTTGTAAAAAAAAAATCGTATAAAATTTATCGGGTTACGGGTATAAGCTAATAAAGCCCTAGCAGGCCAAGGTCGACTCAGCCTTTCATCCCTTCTGTGGGTCGATAAATGAATACCAAGCTTGCTTGGGAACTAAGCTTTTTGGGTTTTCCCCACATCAGAAAAGACCACCTGACCAAAACATATCTTTTGCACCCAACACCAAGGGTCATAAAAACTGAGCCCGGGCACAGAAAAACCTTGGCCCCTCGGACTGTTGGCCCATTGAGTTTATTTTTGAAGGTGATGTTAACGAAAAAATCATCGAAAAATGTGTAGTCACAGTAGCTAATGATGTGATGGAGGGTGTCAATTTTCGAAAATGTACTCATTCTCTTTTGACCAAGAGCTGGGGAATTTTTGTTAAATATTTTTTTTCACCTAGAGCCCGATTATTACAACACCCTGTATACGTAGAAACAAGTTGTTTTCAAACAGTTTAAAATGTCTAACGTAAATGATTTCTTAAAAAGTTTTCAGGATCATATATGAACTTTGGTAATATTAATAAACCATGATAAAGAGTGATTGAAATTTAATTTCAGTCAATGTGTGTGTGGCGTACACATACCTCTGGTATGGGGGGGGGAAGGATTCATTCCAAAAAACGCCGAGGTAGACATTCAAAATTTATTGGTCTATGGAGGGAGGCCGTGCCCCCCTCCCCTTGTGTACGCCACTGATTTCAATGAAAGAGGGACTTTAAAAAAAGCAACGCGTGCTGACGTCTTTGGCAAGATTTCATCGTGAAGAATCATTTTATCTTGTCTGAATAACAATCTGTAAACATGTGAAACATGTATTCATAACAACATACGAATAATTGATGGTATGGTGTTTAGTATAGATGTAAGCATCATCCGACTTCAAATAATATCTATTTCTATAAATCATGCCTGATAAAGGAGAGAAATAAAATAATAAATATAAAAAGATTCGAACGAAGAAAACATTCAAAACGTCAAACAGTATAAAATACTTTTTGAACTGGAATTGGACTGAGCTCTCATAAGTATTAAAACTTAAAAGAAAAGACAGATCTCTCTGAGAAAAGAATTTTAAGAGAAAAGGTGTTTTTTCTTATTTTATTTTATTATTCCGTTAAAAAAATCTTTTTTATTTCTACATATGCAGGAATTTTGGGGCTGTCCTTTTTTTGGGGGCTAAAAAATGTGGTTGCCAAGGTACTTTTTTCGGAATTATTATTTATTTTAGAATGAATTCGATATCTCACCATGACATTTAGATAAAAATCGCCAAATCCGAAGTGCCTCCCCCCATACTACACTTGAACCAGTAATGCTTTCATATAAAATAAAATTCGTTTCTTTTATAATTTAATTGTTATTTTTTTTAGCGTATGACTAGGATTTAATGATAGGAAGAAAAAGAAAAAAGATTTATTTTTTAAAACGTCTGTTTTCGAACTTAAATAATTTCATTGTTTCGAAGGTGCCGTGTCCTCGACTAGAAGGAGAGAAAGGTTTATAAATAGTTGAGATGAATTGTCCTGGCATTCGTTCAGTAAGCTGAAGTCAGCAAAAAAATATTCATTTCAACAACCCACATTTAATTGACCTATACATGCAACGAGATGCCAAACGAAGTTTCATTAAGATTGCAATCAAATTTGTTAATTTACATCATAGAATGGAATATGAATAAGAACGTGCGAGAATTTTTTTTTAAAAAAAATAGAGAAC
Source organism: Trichonephila inaurata madagascariensis (assembly GCA_019973955.1). Classification (NCBI taxonomy): domain Eukaryota; kingdom Metazoa; phylum Arthropoda; class Arachnida; order Araneae; family Nephilidae; genus Trichonephila; species Trichonephila inaurata. The sequence goes on along the minus strand of BMAV01024664.1, from coordinate 88,197 downwards.
TAATCCGTACCTAATTGTAACAATACGGTTTGTATCCTTGTCAAAAATTATTTCGTTTTTCTTTTACCATTAACAATCTGCAGCGTCATTCTTAGCCTTGGATGTTTCTACTATTGTATTGACAATGCCAGATGGCAAATAACAAAGGTTTTGAATCGTATTCTTGCACCAAATTCCATTGTCTTGCAGAATTTTCATTTTTCGTATGAAATGATGTAAGTATATGTAAAATTTTGAAGCATTAAAAGCACAAGTTTTTCTTGCTTGAAGTTTAAATCATTTATTACAGAAAAACAAACGCGGTTTTCATGAATTAGTTGTTTAAAATGTCTAATTTATTTTTGAATTTCAGTTATTTCTTTTGCCTTCGACGCAACCAGTAAAACTTTAAGTAGTCACTTTGTGGTTATGAAACGGATTAACTCATGTAAATATTAATTAACCGTACTTATTATTTGAATATTTCTAATTATTTTAAATATTTGTTTGTAATTAATCATTTGAATTTTATTTGATAAATTTCAAAAATTGCGTTGTCGCCAAACGATTTTTTTCTGTAGCTTTTATTATTATTATTATTGTTATTTCCTGGATTTGTAACCGTCTTATTTTTTAAGTGTTTTATTTAAAATCCAAACGATTTTATGAGAAGTGGTAGATATAGTACTTGATGAATGAACAGATTCGCCGTCAATGACGTAATTTTTATTTACATTTAAACCACATATCTGCAAAGTAATAAGTCAATATCCCAATTTAGTAGGAATTATTCATAAACAGAACCAACAGTTACGTTAAAAATTAAAGTGACATTTTCTCTCTCAATCGGCTTACCCATCTGTAAAGCATTCCATATCAACAAATAAGTAAAAATTAAAAAGTCAATCATAGAAAGTGAGAGACAAACTGGTTTATAAAATTTCCTGCTTTACTTTTGTAATTTACCTAATTTTACTGAATTAAATTTTTTTTTTTCCCCCCAATCAGGGGAAACATTATCAAGACAAAGAAGTTTTGTGATCGATTTTGATTCCAAAGTTAGACAGAAGAGAATATCCACACTAAGAAATTGTATGCAATAATGGCCGAAATAAAAAAAATAATGCATGGGTTTGATTGATTAGGTTCATGTGTTGATTGATTGTTTATTTTACGTCTTATTTTTGAGCAATACGAGGCTACAAAGAGTCATTCGCACCAAAACAATAAACAGCGAATGATGAATGTATTGCCAAGCAGTGACCTTAGTAAAGGCCTCTGATTAGCTATACATCAGTGATTCTCAACCTTTTTTAATTAACACCCTTTTATAAGTTTCACTTGTATGTAATGGAATCTTTGAATTCGATTTTTACCCACTTAAAAAGGTCAGATTAATTCGAAATTGTGTACACTTGTCAAGGATCGATGACAATACAATCATTTCATAATTATTGCTCCATTGTCCTGATCAGGACAATAATTAATACGCTTTACGCATTTGGCGACTTATTGCATAAACCATTTTCAGATTTGGTGACTAATTCCAAATGCCATTTCCAGATTTCAAGACTAATTCCACATTTAGCGACTAAAAGAAAAGGGTGCAACCCTAAAACCGCGAATAGGCTTACGGGTAATACAAATAAAACAAAAAAAGCGTTCTTTATGTGAGAAAGGGTAGGGTGGGTGCGTTACCATAATATTAGTCTAGTTTTTCTGAAATTAAAAGTAATAATAATAAAAAAAAAAGACTCGCGCACGCGAGAAAAAATAAATTTATGTTCTAACTGCTACATATTTTTTATTTTAATAAAGCAGTGATGATACGAATTAACATTATAGCAATACGTTTAAAAGGTGATAATACGATTGCCATTGAATATTTCTTCTTACACAGTTTTATTAGACCTGTATCTATAGAGACGGAATCTTTGAAATACAACGATGTGGGACTCATTCGAGGCCCCGTAAATGGAGAGAATAAGTACCCTTTCAGACCCGTTAATTAATATCCAATGAAGAGCAAGACTAATTCCAGCACAGCCACGTAATTCTAGTTCCAAATATCAAACTCAAGGATAAATTCAACATAGAATAAATGATAGTTTTAAAAACTAAAAAAGATCGAACTAAAAAATGAAAAATAAATTATAGTTTAAAAAAATACTAAAAACAGTCTTCATAGTAAATCGAACTAAAAAGTAAAAAAATAATTCTTAATATAAGAATAAAATGATTAACGAGAAAATTAATATCATTGTGGTAAAAGCGTGGGGTACTTTGTCTCTCCTCTAGTGTAGTCAAATGGTCAATAACAATTTTATGAATAGTTTATTTCTATAAAGCGACCGAAAAATTCGGTTCTGGCTCTTATTATTTTTTCGCAGAGTATAATTAATAATTTTAAAAACATTTGGCGGCACAATTCAAGAATATAACGGCACACAAAAGTGCCGCGGCACAGAGGTTGAGAACAGTGATGTAACGGAGTATATTAGGCCCCCTTCAAAGTCAGGTTTTGGGCCCCAAACCGGATCTTACAAAAGGTACGTACTTGGTGTCAATCAGGCTTTCCCCCGCGATATGGGGGTTGCGGGGGTGTACGTTTCACCACTGGTTGAGAATCGCTAAGCTACATCTTCACCACTTGATGCGTGCTGCCTTGGTGGTGTGAATGAGACAATACAAATGATTAAAAAGTAGAGCTTTTAATGAATAATGGAAATAAAAAAGAATGAAGGTTCAGATTAAAATAATATAATTATTTTACCTTAATAGAGTCCATTGGGCAAATACTACTGCTGTAAAAGACTTCTTTTTGGAAAAAATACTTTCGGCAACAGATTGTGTTTGTTCTCCTCAGACTTCGAGAACTTCACACAGAAATATATTCGAGTAATATGCTTGACATCTGATAGGCGAAATATTCTATTTGTTGAAAAATATTCTATGTTTATGGAATACTCTTTTTTCGTGAAATATGTCTTCAACAATGATGAGTTGCAGTTTGGTTCGATTATCGTGTTTATTTTCTTTGCATGAAGAAACATTGAAAAGCACTAAAATTATTTGATTCGTAGAATTGCAGATGAGTTGCAGTGTATCTTTTATTATTGGTTGATTGATAGTTTATCCCTTTTAGACCCGAATTATTTTTTATCTTTAAATATTAAATTCTTGTAGTTATTAATACTATACTGACCCTAATGTCACTGGGAAAAATAATAAAAAAATCTCCCTGAACGTAGATTTGGTACCGCACGATCGTGCCGTTTGGACGTTTTCTGTGAAATTTTACCCTTTTTGGCTCCAAGTTGATGGAAGAAACACACTTAATTCAACTAAGATTGTTACAAATAAGGAAATTATTGATGTAAAATTAATTAGTTTATTGACTCATTATTTATTTCCTGTAGAAATCTTTAGATATATTTTTGTTTTTGATAAGCATAAATATACATTGCATTTTTCACAATATGCTTTCGAACTACTTTCGTAGTTTTCAAATCTGCACTTGCGAGGCCTTGTGTGAAATGTCTTCAACACATCGAAAATGGTTATACGTGTCAAACCTTTTTATCCTGGAATGGCCAGGATAAAAGGCATGATATGTATAGCAAGGGGATCATAATACTTCGATCTTTTTGGGAGTGGAATCACACAACACCGTTATCTTCATCAGTTAAAATGCTTTTGCTAGTAGGTGGAGAGACTACTAACGCGCTTCAACTATCTCTAACTTAAATTTTAAGCTATCCATTTTGATTTTTGGTGGAATTTTATTTGATATTGCATCTTGCTTGCACAGAAACCAAGAATTTGAACAGCTAAAACGATAAAATGAATGGGTTCAAGAGTGAATGAGTGAGTGAATATTAACGTCGCACTGCTCAGCTACACGAAGGCTTTTGGTGACGACCACGTAATTTTGAGCCATGGTCAAGAGACGTGGACGACACCTGAGCTGCCCCACCACACCTCTCCTAACTACCACACCAACGGGAGGACGTTTCAGCTCTCGACAGATTTAGCGTGCATCGCTGCCCTACACGGAGGGTCTTTAGTCGTATTTAGTTCAAGAGACTTTGATGGTAAAGAATGATCCAAAATTGTGTCTTTCCATTTCAAATATTTCCATGTTTTTCTTCCTCGCTCTCATTTGAACTTGATTCTTCTTTCAGTATACGTGATTCATATGTTTTGTTCGCAGCATAGTCATCATCCAAGCGATCACTAACTTTTTATTTAAGTTCAATCTGATTTATTCATCAATTGCAAAATTTCTTCTTGTGTGAAAATTCTCTCTCTTCCTTTTAGACACCTGAAAAAGTTTTGGTTAAAAGTTAGCACAGTATTCCATGAAAGATGATAAAATGTATATCAGAAAATATTTATTTTTAAAATATATATATATTTAAACCATACCTTACCAACTCCCCCCCTGAAAACCCAGATTTTTATATATATATCAATATATTTCGTTTTTATTTAAGCTTCTATCAATATTATTGAAACAGAAAAGAAAACTCATATGGCAAGAACTTACCTTTATAGCTGCAGTGACTTAAGTAACGCCCAACCCGCATGATCCTGCGGGTAACGAAATCCCAAGTCCTACAAGCAACATTAATTGATTATAGTTAATATTTTTTCTATTTTACAATTATTTATAAACATTTATACAAAAATTAAGCAATTAGAAATATACTGATAATTACCTTTTTACGACAGATAACAAAGAAGACGTGTTTTCGTTGTATTTGAAAACAAAACTAGATTTGCCAGCTGAAAGTAAAATATGGTCGCCCATCCGGTATAGTGGTTGGCGACGCTGACTGCTGTGCCGTTGGGTCTGGTTTCGAATCCCGGAGAAGACATGGATGTTTGTAAGTGTATAGTGTCTTCGCGGCATGGGGGTACTTTAAATAGCCGTCTAACCGCAAGTCCTCTCGTGAGGTTGGTGGAAGGGGAAGAGAGGTGGGAGGCCTCTGACCACCCCCAGGGTGTTCTCAGTCAAAATTGGGGTGAAACCGAGCTAAATCGGTCTTTCACCTGTATGGTGCTCAAAGCTACGGCTAACGACAGGCGTCACTTAACCTCTAGCCTGATGAATTTCGTAGGCCTTGATCTGGCCTTTGCCGATCAGGTGGCATTAGTAACAACAACAAGTAAAACATGAACTGCAACCACCGTCTGTTCATAAAAAGTCATACTTTACACTTTCTGTAAACATGCTCAATCGTTGGATTCAGGATTTTCTTACATGCGACTATTCCAAAAGCAAAAACGTATAAAATTAGCTAATCCGCACGATCGTGCGGGTTGGGTCTTAAAGATTTATTAAAGTCGCATTCTGATGCAATATGGGAAATATTGGCGATGGACCGTAATGTTGAACTATGGTTAAGCCACAAAGAGGATACCTAAGCTGTCCTCCCCCTCTCTCAACTTCAACACCGCGCTAACGTGGAGACTTTGAGCCTGAACGGATTTCACGTGCTTCAGCCTCTCTACACGACGGGGCTTTAAGAGCAACAGGACTCGAGCCCACGAATCCGTGACCATGTCGGTTATCACTGCCTAACATGGCGCGGAAGTGGATGCATGTTATTCATGTATTAGATATATTTCGTTTACATGCTATCCGATCCAATTTAGGTTTTTTTAACAGATACATTTTTAAAAAATTAAATAAATTTTAAAGTAAACAGAGACGTGAATTTTTATTACTTTAGATGAATTACTCTAGCCTGTTTCTATTCCTTTTTAAACAATCTTTCCTTTACTTGCTATCTGGTTCATTTGTTCCTTAAATTCCTCAATAAAAACCTTTTTTTTTTCAGTTGGGCTGTATATTGGTATTTTTTTTACCTTCGCAGACCTAGTACATTCCCCAGTAGTTAATATCACTTTTTTAGTGCGGCACCATATAGGTGATACCAATTGCCGCAAGTAATTTTGATACCCAGGTTTCTTCCCCAGAGGCAGGAACCTGAGCTCTGACGATGCGAAATATCGTACTTAAGAATTTAATTTTGCCAAGAGCACTCAAGCCAAACGGACACTCAATGGATTTTTTATATATGCTGCATAATCATACGACAGGAACGCTGTCAATTTTCTGCATCATGAAAATCCACCGACTTGGGCCGGGGTCAAACCCGCAACCTTGGATGCGGAAGGCCAACCACGCCACCCTCAAATATACTCGAATAAGAATTTAACTATTTTACACAAGTACACATTTGATTACTTTAAACAATTGCAAAAAAAAAAATCACGTCGGTTGAATTTTTGTAAAAAAATCTTATTTTGTAACAATACTAAGCAAAACAAGATTTTCTATTTTTGTCAACAGGGAATATAAAGCATCTTTGGTAATATATTAAAATGAACATTTTTGATACATATTTACACATCCAAAATGAATAAATAACTTGAAGAAAAGGCTACTTATAAACAGTTTGGAAATTTTTTCCTATTACACTGTTGACCACCATAAATGCAACACCAAGAAAGACAAGAGATAGCACAACAAAATTTATATTGTAGATAATATGTTGACCAAGTATCAAATGATTAAATTTATAGACTTCTGTGAAGTGTGGTTCCTGCCAGAATCAGTAGCCAAAGTAGCCGCCATTATTGGAGATCAACGCTGCCACACGCCTCGGCATAGATTCAAAGAGACTTTTGATGTATTCTTAGGGTACAGAAGACCAAGCAGCTTCCACACGTTGCCAAAGTTGATTTGGTGTGGCAGCTGGGGGTGTAATCTGGGTATATCGTTGAGCAACCATGGACCACATGTTTTCAATCGGCGAAAGATCCGGAGAGCGAGCCGGCCAGGGAA
>BMAV01024664.1:39569-65426 GCA_019973955.1 Trichonephila inaurata madagascariensis | reverse complement strand
TTCTCTAACAGTATTTTGCTTATATATAGCTAAAACTTCTGGACAGAGCCTGGACCAGGAATTTTGAAAAATTCAATTATTTTCAGTTACTTTTTTAGAAAAAGCAATTGGAAACAGCGATAACTCACAATATTTGACAGCCTACTATGGCTCTATACCCGCCACTTGGGCTTGCTATATATAAAAAAGAAACTACAGTTGATTTAAATTTGAATATAAATCAAATATGCACTATGCAAATGTGAAATATCTTCTTTGAAATTATTTTTAATACATCTATTAACAGGTAAAAATTATTCAGTTTTTTATACTATTATCGCCTGCGTTGATTTAATAATTGATACATTTTATTTACTCATTTAATCGTTCGATATTACAAGTTTTGTTGCTAAAGTTGGCATCCTTTTTTTTAAAAAGAATCTCGATGTGTGTGAGAATTGTTCAGGTGACTTAAAATTCGCCACATAATAATAATAAAGATGTTTTTACTGATTGTTTTAATTCGATTTTGTACAGCAAAGAGATTTTTTTCAATGTTCTTACGTGTAAATATGTCTTATTTGCTATGTCCTAATTATAATTAAAAAGTTCCGTTTATTTCGGATTGATTATTTTATTCGAAATATGACATCAAATGTCATATTTCAAGCTCTAAGCCACCGAAACAAAACGACCAATTGGTTACTATCAATTGAAATATAAAATAATGGGTGTTTTTTGTTAAAATCTCTCTACTCTGATGTATTAAGATATGAATAAATTTACTTCTATAAATTATATATTTCAAAAAGCCTAGTTCGGGCTCTATACTGAAGTCTTGGCTATAAATAGGCAAAAAAAAAAAAAATTTTTATCGAAGCATTTTTTATGAAAGTTTGTAAATGTCATGAAATTCATTTTTTGCCAAAAAATTGCATTTGAATAATTTTTTTTTAATATTCTTAAAACAGTTTCATGTGTATATTCTAATTAAAGTGACACTGAATATAAAAAAATCATTCATTTATACGCTTAGGCAAAATCACGGTTTCGAACGTAGTCTGTTACCTTAATCAGCAACATAACTACTAATTCGATTAGATTTTAGTAGGGAATTATATTTATTTCTTATCGTCAATAACAAGCGATAAAGCTTGAAAAGAACTAACTTTATTGTTAAATTTTATACTCCATAAAATATAATTTAAAAATTATTACTTCACAACGAACGAATTAGCTTTATTGAAAACATTGAAGCATCGCCTTATTCTTTACGAAATGTCTAAAGCATTTCTGAAGGATTATAAAACTGATTTATGAAAATGTTTTCATTTATGTGTGCAAGTATCACAGGTTGCTATGTTCATCAATACTAAAGAAAAAAAAATTTACAGCACATACTTGCAAGGTTGAGCTTCAAAATTAGTTTATATTCTTATAATTAGGTCCGGACCCCCCCAAAGCCCTTGATTTTTTTTCGACTGATTATAATTCTAAGTGCATAGTACGTAAAATTTAAGTATTTGTTATTAATGATTAATTAATGCTAATTATTTATTCAATAATTAGTTTTTTACTGTGTTTTGTTCCCGAAAATCAAAAGGAGCATGCTTTAAGAATGGTGAATTTCCGACCCCCCCTGAAAAATTCCTGTGTGCGCTACTGATAAGCAGGTATAATCAGTCAACCACACGAAATACCGTTAATTGGTTCCTCGAAAGTACCACACAGCATAACGCATTAATTCTATACGAAATCATTCCTGAAACAAAAAAGTGAAAAGTAAATTTAGCGAATACTTTTATCACTTAATTTTCACAAAATAAACATTCATTTTGATTACAATCAGCCGGATTTTTGGAGTGATAACTACTTTAGGCGCGTTTTGCGGGAGAGTGAGCTTGAATGATGCGCTTTAAAATGCCAGGCGTTGTTACGCTCGTAACAATACTACTGAATCATTTGGGTTTAATGAGTCGTGTATCGGAAAAACGTAGAGCAGAAAATGGACAAATAATTCTAATGGTTACTATTTATATTTCACCAAATCAAAGTTTAGGGGAAAATATCAAATTCATTCACAAAAATTTAGTTGCCTACTTTGTGTGTGAATCCACATCAACTCTTCTGAACAAATTGCCTATTATTTTTAAGTGGGGATTTTAATGTAGATTTTTCAAAAGACAAGTCAAAGCCTTTAGTAGATTTCTTAAAATCAAAATTCAATTTAATTATGTCAAATGAAAGCACGAAGAACGGAACAATGCTTGACGGAGTTTTTTTATATAGATATTTAAATAATTTTGAATCTAAAGTATTTATAACCTATTTCAGCTACCATAAACCTATTGTTTCCTTCTTTGAACACAATTCACAAATATGATTGTTTATTTGGCAAAAAAATACTACTTAATAAGTACAGACATATGAATAAATAATTTTATAAGACGATACTATAATATACCCTTGTTTTTTATTCACCTATTAAAATTTGAAGTTATCACTTCTATTGTGTGGTCATAAGTACACACTTTTTTGTCTACCCCCCCCCGCTCTTATATGCTTCAAGCATCATGTCATATAATAGAAAATCATTTCCTAATTTTCACCTAGTTCAAAAGCCATTTTTTATCAGCATCATTCACATGCCCTTTTCAGGATCGTTCAACAGTTTTTTTCCCCTCTGTGTCTGCACATTTTTACTTCTTTAGCGCCAAGGTCAGATTCATCAACAAGTTGAGAGTTTGAATACTCCATGCATCAGCAGCACTCAATGAGTTGAGTAAGTGTTTATTAACATTGAAATTATAAAGCAACATAAGGGCTGTCGCGGCGACGGACCTTGTAATTTCTAACCATGGTTAAATGATCAGGACCACACTCAAGCTAGCATTTAATATCCAAACTACTACACCATGCCAACAGCAGGGGAATTTTTGAGTCATGACAGTTTTAATGTGCATCAGCTCCTCTATACAGGTCGACTTCAGAGGTATTAGGGCTTGAACTTATGACACACCGGCCCAAAGCACTAGAGTAGCTTGGCGATCTCAAAACCTGAACAATGTTCAAATTTTACCATCTACTGGTATTTATTTCTTATAAATGGGTTCAGAAATGATATACACAATTTTAAAAGAGCAAATCTCGTGACAAGAATAAATGAAGCATACTGAATGCAGTATTCTTGCATATTAAAGAGTCAAATTTTCACAATAAAATTTTGGAAAGTGAATTTAATTTTTAATAAAATGTAAAACATTAAATATCATATGCCAAATGATCACACCTTAAGTAAAAACAATTGCCCACCCCAATATAGAGTTATTTATCTCTTTTTATGCTAGTATCCAATTCTTTCTTTGCTACTAATCGTGCTAAATCTATCACTTTCCTCTATTTAAGTGACTAATTAAAATTAATCAAGTATTTTTAAATTTTACAGTATAATAAATGGGTATATGTACTCTTATATCTAGATAAAATTATATTAACACAGGGAATTTTGATATGAAAAACACACTTTCTGTCTTAAGACATAACCTTTTATAGACTATCATCAATTTATTTTATCAGTAAAATTTTTTTTTAATTCATAAATTAAAAAAGGCAGATCATTTTGTACCTGCTTATCATAAATACATTTTCAAGACAATAAGCAAACTTGGATAACTTCTTACAATGAGTTTTTAAAATTTGGTTAATTTATTTTAGTCCAATGTTTGAATTTTTTTAAAAATGAAACATAAATTTTGGGGAAAAAACCAATTTCAGAATAAACGAGAATGGACAATATACAAGTTGATACTTTAATATTTGAATTAATAAAAGAAACAGACATAACAGTTTTTTTATGAAACTATTCCTTTTATATTTTTACACACAATGCTATAGAAAATATAAAATTTTAAAATAGAGAATGTTAGTGTGAATGCAGAGTATCTGTTACACTGAATAGGAAGAAAACTTCATGAACCATTTTGCAACTATGATATCAATTGAATGAGCATCAAAAATGAATGAGAAACTTTCAACATCAGCTGTCATATATACATCCATGACTTATTCACATATATACAGTTTCACTACACTTGGTTGAAGATGCCACAATGAGAGCTGTATCACGTGTATCCAACCATCGGTATAGGCAGTAACAATTATTGAAAAACCCGGAGATAGGCTGGCAGTCAAATATTTTAGTGGTACAGTTTTAAGGCTATATATGCAAATGCTTATCAAATTAAATTTTAATGCAGAAGAGGAGTCAAACAGTAATATCTCGAGACAGACAGGATTCTTTTGGATCCAGATTAAACAACTTCCATGTACTGAAAATGGCAACTATACAACAGGTATGAAAGAAATCTCTCAATCTATATCAATTGTTAGTCATCTGCTTAGACTGTGAGATCTCTCTTTGCCTTCTTGATCAAGTTTGTGTAGTTTCTGTTCAGTTGGAAGTTTGTCGAAGAAAGGGTGATCTAGAGCTTCTTGCAAAGTGATTCGTTGGGATGGTTCATATTCTAACATTCTTGAAATTAATTCATACAGAAGTCTGTGTTCTTCATCATCAACTGGTATGTATCTCTGCAATAAAAATGCATACATAAGTATTTATTAAGAAATTATCTTCCATTTATGTTTATTAAAGTACAGTTTTAAGGAGCAGTTGGGAAATATTGTGCTTTGGAAATTTTCAATTGCTTAATAAACCCCTCTATTACCTGAATGAAATTTTCAAATTCAAAATTACTTAGAAAAGCCAATATATGCAGAGAGTAAAGATGGAATGATTTAAAATATGAAGAAAAAATAAAAGATATGAAAAAAATTGATATTTATCACAGACAATGAAACTAAACAAAAGCAATGCATAGAAATCAAGCAAAAATTCTAGTTTACACTGATTGCTCTATTTTTAAATATTATTCATCTGTTAATAGTCATTAGCTAGAGTTGAATGCCATTTTCTTTCTGTTGTACTATTAACTAGATATTTTTACCATTTTGTTACAATGATGAAAATTTAGAATTTGCCAATGAGCAAAAACACTGAATTAACTTTTCCAATAAAAGGAAATTTATGTTTTTAAAACCAAATGGCCATGCTATATGGATGGAAGTACCAATGGCGATGTTAAGTCGCAGACACATTGTTATTCTTTGTATGATGAGCCGCTTCTTGAGATCTGGAATTCCATTTACAAAAGCCTTATGCTTTATTTACTGTTGAGACAGCAAACTGAATTCTGTGTCTAGGTGTTAAAGGTTAGTAAATTTTAGCATAAAAACATTGCAGATTGATAATAAACGCCAACCCGAAATCCCTGTAATTGAAAAGTACATAAATATCCATATATAGTTTTACAACATATTTAATTTTCAATACTGTAACACCTCGACTTACGCTAACCCAACCTACGCAAATCTGGAGTAATGAGATATTAAAATTTAATAGATTTATCTTTTGTTTGAGTGCTAACTTTAAATGGCATATGAAACAAACGGTGTCCTTTTTTTACACCACTGAAACTCTGGCAGAATCAGTGCCAGAGCCTGAAGTTGGTAATTTAGGCTAGCTATCTTGCCAAGTAAATAAATTTAATAGATAGTGATGTTTAACACAGCTAGATTTTCACAATCGGAACAATTGACGAGCTCATCAAAATGCATAAGTAAAAACAAGGCATTGAAGAACTCCTGTCTTTAGACCCAGTTCAATAAGAAGATCAAATAACAGTATTGAGAGTTTGACAGAAGGCTTCAGTTTAATTTAAAAGGAGTTGTTTTGCAAAATGTGTTATTCAAGATTTTATTATTCTAAATTATTATTTTTTTCATCTCTGGCCCCAACTAAAAATAATTTAAATGTATTTACATGCAAAATTATACCCTGACTTAATGCGGGTATCACTCAGTCCTGCCTAGCATGCAAGTTTGGAATGTAACTATATTAAGATTTGCTAAAAGTATGCAAAGTTATAAAAACCAAAAAGTAAGATAAATCTCATGAGAGCCAAAAAGCATTATATTTTGAACACATTTAGAGCTTGAAATACATACCTTCAATGATTTGCAGTTTTCCCTTACATAGCGGCCTGCTGAACTCTTATGGTCCCAATCTAATCTTCCATGATAGAAATATTTAGTTCTAAAAAAAAATTAATTACAAAACAATAATCAAAATAAAACTCAATTAAAAATACCAATTACAATACAGCTTTTACTTTACATAAACTATGTTTCACATTCTATATTAAACAGAAAGTACAGTTACATAATGAAAAGAAACCACCTTTTTTCAAAATTCACAAGCATAATGAAAAATTAAAATTCAATACTGATCAACAATATTTGATGAGAAGAAGTTATATAAGTCCCTACAAAGTGAATAGGATATGTAAGAAAATAAATAAAAGTACACTTCAAACTATAAACATACTTTGTTTTACGGCACATTCGGTAAGGCAAAGGTCCTAAAATTCTTTCCATCATGGCAAGATGCTCTCTGTTGTCATGTGTCTACATTGAAACAATAAAGAAAATTATTTCAACTAAAAAATTTATAGGAAAGTATTGTTTAAAAAACAACATTCTTTCCATCATAACAAGACACAAATTTTATATCTCATTCACAAAATTTGAAACTCACTTGAAAAAGTGTAATTCCAAGATACATTTCAAATAGAATGCAGCCTATGCTCCACACATCACAAGGTTGAGACCATCCAAGTTCTGCAAAAAAAAAAAAGTCATTCAACACTGAAAGTTATATGAAATTATGAACAAACAACTTGGTAATTATTTATACCATTAACTAACCTAATATAACTTCTGGGGCTCGATAGTGCCTCGTAGATACGATTGTACTGTGATGCTCATGATCAAATGTGGCAGATCCGAAATCAATGAGTCTAATACTCGAGTTAATTACTTGATGTACAGGTCTTTTCTACAATAAAAATATTCAATACAGTAAAAAAAGAAAAAAAGCATAGAATGTTTTATTGAACATCAAACAATCATAATAATTAAAACATGTACATCATTTAAGTTCATCACAATGTGACAAAAAAAACTAACCTTTTTCTTGCTATAAATTAAGTCTGAACTAGAATCTACAAACAAGATATTTTCTGGCTTAAGATCAGTATGAGTAAGTTGATAGTCATGAAGAACTGTAAGAAAAAATTCAAATTTATTAAATCATTCTAAAAAGCATCAATTATTTGTTTAAACAAACACATAAATACATGAGAAAATTTGGAATACTTACATTTAACAGCATAACACAACTGATAACCCATGTGTCGAACATGGTCTAACGGATATGGGAAATAATTATTGTTTTTCTGAAAAGAGGAAAAGTTAAAGCATATATAAGTTTCTACTTCATAATAAAAAACAAGCCCATATTTTAGATTTATTTTCTTAGATGTAAGTAACATAAATATACTAACCAGAAAATCAAATACACTTCGCCCCAAAAGTTCAAAGACTATGCAAACATGACCATGATAATCAAACCAATCCAACATTTTCACACACAAACTAAATGAGAAAAAATATTAAAATGGCAAATCAAATTTATAGCTAAAGTTTAATAAATGGGTAGTTCAACTAGAACACTGCTTAATGATTTAGAAATTGAATTACCAAATTATGATATTCATGATTTACTTATGAGACTATACAAGAAACCATATATTTAGTCACTAAGGAAATATAAACTTCCAGCAAAAATAATCTAAAAGCATACTTCAAATTCTAAACATAAAGCATTAATAGAACTAATTATTTATTGTGCTATCAAAACATAATACACATATTAAAATTCAAATTAAGTATAATTTATTATATTTATCGTATCTCAAAACTCATCTAATAATGCTTTAAGTTAATATAAAGAAGTAAGAATAAATTGTTATATATTAATATGTCAATGCAAGTTTATTACTTAATACTAAATTTGAAATATATAAACACAGATTTTTATAACTATTTCAGACCAATTTAGCAAAAATATTACAGATCTAATGCAATTTTTGTTATTAAAGAATTTTATAAACAAAGGAGAAAAAGGTTCAAACCTTTGTTTCATAACTTAACATTTATGACAAGAATGAGAAATACATACTGTTTACATTCAGGATCTACTTCAGCTAATTTTCCCAAAACATTGATTTCCAATTTAGCAGCATCTCTGTATTTTTCGACATTTTTTATAATTTTAATAGCTGCTTTTGTATCATCATCACTACAAAAAAAAAACATTTGAAATGAAAATTAGTATTAATATAAGATTTTAAAAAAAAAATCGATCATGCATTAAGTTCAGTATTTATGGATAAAAAATATTTTACCAAACAGAAAAATGTATATATATATTGAATTTTTTTTTTTTAAATACGATAGAATAAAGAAAAATCACTCTATAAATTAGCAACAGCAATTTATAACACAATACAAACATATATTTTTAATGAATAGGTAAGGCACTAAGAGCAACACACACAGTTATAATACATACAAAGTTTACTTTGACAATATTTTTAAATTTACTTAGAGTAGGGGTGTCAAACTTAAAGGCTAACTTGGGCCAAACAAACAAGATTTAACTTTAGGTGGGCAACGAAAAAAAAAAATCAATATTCATAGAAACTTTGGTTTATTTTAAATAATGCATTATAATAAACATACATAAAAAAGAACAATAAATGTTAATGTTTACATCCTGACACTTAACATCTCTTCTCAGCCACTCTATCTGTCCTATTTCCACAGAGAAATTTTTTTTGATGTTTTATTATATATTAATGTGTGCTGATATACTGATTGGGCAATAAAAATGTTGGTCGTGGGCCACGTGGCAGTGGCTCCGAGTTTGACACCTCAGTCATAGAGTAAGGTACTTGGAAAAATTTTAAAAGCAGATCTAATTACTCCAACAATATTCTTTCCAAGTAACATACTAAGAGAACATTAAAAAGTTAACTGATTAAAATTTTTAAAAAATATGAAATTAAAAAAAATTATCTTAAGGTTTTGGTACTTTTTTAGTTTACTTTTTAATTACTCATTTTCAAAGGAAAAATAATTATGAAAGCCCTTTTATGGAATAATAAATATGGATGCTAACTGTGTGCTTATAACTGCTTCTGTAACATTACATTTTAATAATAAAACTAAATAAAAGCCTCATGCCCTATCTTTAATTGAGTTGGTTAATGAAATTATACACCATTTATACATCCAATTTCAAAATTAAACCAATTACTTTTAAGAATGTTCCTAACGAAGTTCATCTTAAAAAATAGCTTAATAATTTTATTTCATTAAAAATATAAAATTCAAATACTATAAAATATAACAGTATTAAATGGAAATAATTTTGAAATCTACTTAATATTTAAGGACTTAGAATTTTGAAAGAAACAAAATCACCATTTAATACACAAGAGTACAAAATTTAATTTCCAATTGTAAAAAAAATAATTTAATTTTTTATATATCATTTCACACACCATTTTCAAATTACTATTTATAAGGATTTTTTTTGAAAAGAAATACACCAGATTAAACACTCAAAATCATTTTAGTTAGATATCTTATACATGCAATCAAAGAGTATATTTATGTAAATAAAAAAACTTCTCCATACAAATTTTCCCTTTTTCTTTTGGCTTCCTTATTATTAGTTATAACTTAAGTTTTAACCTGCTTTTTTTTCAACAACTTCACATTTGCAGAAATTATAAAATTTACTTTTATACATGTATAATTTAAAAAATAAATATTAGTTTATTTAGGTGCTATAATTAAGAATTCCAATGTTTTTTAAAAAATACTTAAAATATTCTAAACTTAAGGTATAATTTTATATGAATTTTAGAACAATCAGATAAAAATCCCTTTTTCAATAATGAAAATATTAGTTTTTCTTACTATACAATGCAATCTTTAATATCAAATATTAGCCATTCATTGATACAGATTACCTTTTAAAAAATAAATAAATTACATATCGACACCTTTTGCTCAAGACTAAATAACCAACATTTAAAAATATAAACTCACCTATTTAAATCAATAACTTTCACGACTTTTCCAAAAGTTCCTTCACCAAGTGTTGAAACAATTTTATCTGAAAAATATAAAATGTATTTAAAAACAACTGGAAAAGAAAAAATTTCCAAATTATGTTAAGCTATATATTTTGTAAGCAAATCAATACAAAACATACAGCTTGAAATTCAATAGAAAGAATATTTAAAATAAAAAAGTAAGCTAGGAGGAGTCCTTTTAAGTGATTCACAATATCATAGGACATTGTTTTCTAGCTTATAAAAAAAGAAATAACTGAGAATATGCGATCCCTTCTAATGCAAATTAATTGAAAATTCACTTAAAATGAAGACGTGTTAAAGATGTTACTTGTGCTAAATACGAAAAAATTAAAATCTGAATAATTTAATTTAAGTTTTAAAATAGAAATAAAACTGTTCCTCATACATCCGCTCAAATTAATGAAATAATTATTTTAAAAGTTGCAAAATATATTTAAATGAATGCTTTTTATGGTATAAGAATTGTTTCTGATTGATCTAGTGATCCTGCAGAGAGGCCACTCCTGAACTTAATTAAAAGAGAGAAAAAAAAAAATCTAAAATATAAATCGGAAGTTCTTATGAATACAGCACTGGAAACTTAAAAAAAAATAGTTTACGAATTGTTCAGTACATCGTTCCTGAAGTATGTCCCCGCTCCTATACACAAGGTGTCCATCATCATCATCCTCCACGCTTGCTTGTCGGGAGCACGATTCATCCACTGGTGCTGGGGACTGCTCAATTCAAATGCCGCCAAAACAGAACGCCAAACCAGCAATTCGATCCACATCCAAAAAGTAGTTCCCACAGGGGCAATAATTTGTCATTCATGGACAGGAGTTGTTGCAAAGCAGATTTCAGTAAAAGACCAACCGTCAGGAATTCAAGGCAGCACCAAACAGCCAATACGGACGATGGCCAAGTCCATAGCAAATAACACAAATAGGGAGGCAGGGTGTGTGAACAATCAGTTCAATAGTGTTACATACATAGCATTTTAAAATAAACAAAAATTTTTAAAACATACACACAAACATATTTGCACTGAATGAAATATTTCCGGACATAATTAAGAAATTTCTAATTTATCTTGAGAAATCTGATAATTAATAAGATTTTTTTAAAAATTCGATTCATTTTAAAATTGCTCAAAAAAGAAATACATTATCTGACAGACAACTTTAAAAACAAGTTAACAAAAAAATAAGACATAAAATGTTCCTTATAAAAGAATGTAATTTTTAAGTTTTTAAACACATAATTTTAAAGAAATTCACAAAATGAAATAAGTATTATCATATATTTTGCTCAAATCAAAATTACTTAAGTTCTGTAATAAAAAATTAGGAACTAATTCTATATTCTAATACCTTTGATTTAGGCATTTTTATTCAGGCATCAAAAGAATTTTTAAAATGAATCTTTCAAAATAGTATTACCATAAACAATTTAAAAAACAGTTGCAAATATGTATATGTGTATATAATACATAAAAACAAAAAGACTAAAAGGCTATTGCACACACAAAAAGCTTAATAAATAAATTTTAATATAGAATGCCACAAGTAAGGTAAATAGTAAGTTTTTACTTAACTCTGATAATTATATTGCAAATTAAAATGAAAATTTTTTACTAAAAATTATAAAAAATAATACATAAAAAAAAAAAAAATTTAAAGAAGGAAAATACGAAACCAAGTCAGTAACAGGTTGCCTCCTCCTCGGACTGCTAATTTCGAAATCAGAACCTCTTCGATCCATAAACCGATCCTCATTTCTCAGACTTGTTGAGATATTATTATAGCTAGGTTCACTATCTTCATTATTAATACAACTTATTTCACTATCTTCCACTCGAAGACGGGAAGAAAATCCACGTAAAAAACTTGTACACGCCTGCATAATGCACTTGTCAGACCAAGATTCTGATAAACAAGATTTCTTTGTCCCCATTTATTGATTAAAAACAGAAATTAATTATTAATATAGATTTATGGCATAAAATTCACATTCACAATATTTTTATTCTTTAAAATATTAAAACTGAGACTTTTTAAAACTAACAAAGATTTCATAAAATTATGCATATCCAAATAGCACACGTAGAAAAAAATCCAATAAAGGAAGAAACTCTGTAATAATTAACACTGTTTACTTTAAATTAAAAAACTTTAAAAACTAGATTTGAGCACACAAGCAGAAGAAACTTCCACATTGTGTGAAAACGATCTATATAGCACTAAAGAATCCTAGTCACCTCCACTCTGGTGAGTATTTTTGCTTAGCTTGGCACATTGCCTTGTCAGTGGCTTGAGCAAGCCAAACCGTACTGTTGAACGCTATATTAGAAGCTAGTCTTAAAATAAACTCGCCATCTTTGACGCAAGTTATCTTCGGCATCGAGTACATACGCGATCCAATTCTTTCTCGTCCCTTAGTAAACTTTACGGTAAAAACAAAAGTTAAGGACGACGTAAAAAAAAAAATGGAAAAATTATGACAAACTACCCAGCGTCACCTTTTTACAGAAAAAAAAAAAAAAAAAAAAAAAAAAGTTAAGGAAATGTTTAATATATTTTTTTATACGCCCACAGTATATATGAAGTCAGTGATCAATGAAAAGGAAACTTAGAATTGTTTATGAAAGTGGATTAGAGAAATACGCATTCAATTCATGAGAAATATTGTTTATGCTTAAGAGTATATAGATGTTAACGTATCATAGACTAAACGACAAACTTATTTACCTTCAAGTATTTAGTTAAAAACTACACGTGTATAAAGCTTGGTCTTATGCTTAAGAATTAGAAACAAACTTACCACTTAACCCATGCATTTCAAAAACTTAATACCAAAAATCACTACATGAACGAACAGTAATTACCTTATTAGTTTTCGTGGTTTTGCTTAATAAACAAAAATTTAATATCAGTCCAATGGTCATGACAGTTAAAACCAAGAATGAATGAGATACTATCTTAACGAATCAAGGTTTTAAAAAATATATTAATATACTTCCACGGAACACCAAAGCAAACTGTAGTTCTTTCACTCAATGCACTCATCCGCATCAGAACGAATACTTATGTTGTGACTACGACAGCAAAATATATAATCAAACTTTTTTCCTTCAGTGAAGCGTACAGAGACCTTCAATACCACTATCTTTTCCGACAAATACGCGAGAGAAGAGACGGAAAGGGAGAAAAAAAAAATCTATTTTGACATGTTCTATCAACTCTTTCGATGAGTAGAACATGCTTCTAATATATTTCAAAATGCCTGAAAAACAAACGGTACTATGTTTTCAAAAGCAATTAATGATATCGAAAGGAAGAGTAAAGGTTATTTATTAACCCGTTCAGCATTTTGAAAACACACACAATTAAGTTTATACAGTACTTTAACATTTCAAAGAGGATTCTTTAGTTGAGTAAGGCATAAACCAGAGATACGTTTTTAAAAAATATCAACAAATGCTACCGATATAAATCTTAATTAGTTGTGATTTACAGAAATAATTACATTTCCTTTGTGTTAAACGAATATTTTTAATTCTTTTAATGATATATTTATTTCCTTACGATATTTTTCTCCGAACTTATATTCGAATGTTTCGCGATACTGCAGTTTAAGAATTAACGATTCCGTACTTGCCATTCTACAAAAGATTGAAATATACATTTTTATCAGACGAATATCAGCAAACAAATATGTAGCAGAAACAAGTAATTTCAACAATTAAATAAAGAGCTCCATACTTCAAAATTTCAAATTAAAAAATATTTCCAGTCGGAGACTTCTATTTTTCGAATTTTTCCTGGAACTAGGAATATAAAATATAATGGAATGAATCTCAAAGGAATTTTCAACCCAAGAGCTTTTTCGGGGGATTATGGTGTTAATTATTGCACCATGATTAAATATATTATTAATGAAATGAAATTATATCCATTCCAGAAGGGAAAATATTAATTATCTTTATTCCACTGCTCACTCTGCTCTTACATTACATTTCTACTAGCTGGTTTTTACAGTTCTAAAGCAACTCATCAAATCCACCATCGGATTCTTCATTGCCATATACAACAAATAAAATGCAATCTGAACTTAAAAATATAGACAAATGATTTCTCTGACAAATAGAACTAAATACGTTGCTCTCAACAAAATTCTCTCGTTAAAAGAGGAATACATATAACACACATACCTATATACAGTGGGCAACAAGTGTTCATACACTTGCAATTTCTTATAAAATTTAATGTTTTCGACTAATAAAAATTAATGTATCGTAATTTTTTTATGATATCTGCAACTTATTCTTAATGGAATGACATAATTAATTTTTTAAAAATAGTATAACTATTTTTTTAAAAAAATTAATTACCAAAAAGCTACTAAAAAATTACGCCACAAAAGTCTTCGTACACTAACAAAAATCTCACCTTAGCTTTAAATATTATATTTCTTTCTTAATTTAGTACTTAGTAGGATATCTTAGTGTTTAGAACATTTTTTAAGCGTCTTGGTGTAGATTTAATCAGTTTTTTGTAATTTCTGCATCGATTTTCCACATTCTTCTGTGATTATTGTTTTTACTTAACATTATGCGTTAATATGTCGTGTTTTCTTTCTTTTTTTTTTTTACATCAAAATCTCCCCAAATATGTCCTACTGGGCTAAATAAAGTGATTGAGGTGTTTTCATAATTTTAGGACAGTTATAGACACTAGTGGCATACAATGAGAGCAGTGCACTTGGCATCATTACCCTATTAAAAAATTTAGTCTCCAATATCCAAATTTCGGGCTGATAATTTGAAATTTCTCTTTAAAATAATTAAATAGAGCTCATGATTCATAATACCATGAAAAAATACCAAGTTACCTAATTCTGAGGCCTATTTACACCCCCAAGCCAGAACACCTTCCCTTCCCTGTTGAAGAATGGAAGTGAAGGAATTCTTGTTCCACATAAATTCATGAAGTTAAACTCCTTATTTTTTCATTTACAAGCTATTATAGGCCCATCGGAACCAAAATTGTTGAATTGTCTGCCATCCCAATCAATTTGCTGTCCATTTTGAATTTTCTGAAACTTAATTCCAAGAATCTAGCATGATCAATAAAACATGGAGGTAGAAGTGTTCTTGCTAGGGGGTGTAAATTGGCCTCAGAATTAGGTAATTTTTGTTGATATTGTGAATCATGAGATCTATTTAAATATTTTAAAGAGAAATTTTAAATTATCCGCCCAAAATTTGGATATTGGAAACTTCATTTTTTAACAGGGTAATGACACTAAGCACTATGCTCTCAATGTAAGCCACTGGTGTCTCTATAACTGTCCCTAAATTATGAAAACACCTCCCTGATCACTTTATTTAGCCCAGTAGAACATATTTGGTGAGATTTTGATGTAAAAAAAGAAAGAAAGAAAGAAAACACGACATATTAACGCATAATGTTAAGTAAAAACAATAATCACAGAAGAATGTGGAAAATCGATGCAGAAATTACAAAAAACTGATTAAATCTATACCAAGACGCTTAAAAAATTTTCTAAACACTAAAAGATATCCTACTAAGTACTAAATTAAGAAAGAAATACAATATTTAAAGCTAAGTTGAGATTTTTTGTTAAGTGTACGAAGACTTTTGTGGCGTAATTTTTAGTAGCTTTTTGATAATTTTTTTTATAAAAATAGTTATATTTTTAAAAAATTAATTATGTCATTCCATTAAGAAGTTGCAGATATCATAAAAAATTACGATATATTAATTTTTATTAGTCGAGAACATTAAATTTTATAAGAAATTGCAAGTGTACAAATACTTTTGTGACCCACTGTATATATATATATAAATACAAATAAATAAAAGCTCACATCTACCTTCCTTCTTCCATCAATGCCTGTTACTACAGGATTAATGACTTTGTTCGAGAACCGACTGTATTCACATACAGTACAAAATTAATTAAAGGGCGTTTTCCTTAATGTTAAATCATATGAAATTTAGAACCAGTTTCTGGATGGGGAAAAAAAAAAAAAAAATATGAAAATAACACTTTAACATCTGTTGTACAAAAAGGAAACATTTAACATATTAATTTCTAATCAAATGAATCCTTTTCTTAATAAGTTTCATACCTTATTTCCAACACTTATGCAATTATTTAATAATAAGTTTACAATAAAATGTTAACAATTACGTTTTTTTTATTGATGTTTCTAAATGGGTAAATAAGGGGATTCGCCTGCTTTTTCTTTCTTTATTGAAATAGTGAAATGGGGTATAATGTTTTTCCATAACAGTCATTAGATTAATTACTAATGTTGCTCTTTTAAATTTTTTCAGAATATTATACTCTATAAATGAAAATGATATAGCTCATTTAAGTTAATTTTGGGTACAATCATTAACAATTAAACAATACTTTTAGAATATTAAAATAACTTGTTTTCAGTGAAAAAATGAATAAATTACTATATATAAATTAAGCTTCCACTGCATAGAATAAAATTTTTATTTCCTGTTAAAATTTCATTTTGTACATATGTGACATTATAAAAAAGTTTATCTGCTTTACTTTCCTTTAAAAAATTAATACAACATTTAAAGGTAACTCAAGACAAAAGAATTTGGAATAAAATATGAAAAAATATTGAATTTATTTAAACTAAGGTTGACGAAACAATTTCAGTGCTGTAAGCAAATTTTTTGTCTAAAATTCTTCTTAAAACATCCAAAATAATTTTTCTTTATTACTTAGGAGGGAGAGAAAAAAAATGTTGACATTTTTTAAAGAAAGAGGACCCAACAGTTAAATGAAATAAGAACTTTTTGCTATAAGAGGGGGAAAAAAAAAAGAGAATTGTTTCGCAACTTTACCATTAATAAAGTTTGCATTTTCACTAGCATACTACATGTATATATAAATTTTTTTTTAAAGTCAAAACAAGTGTATATTACAAAGAGAAAGAGAATCCAAATTTCTTTTTAAGAAGCCAATTTATTTCTCTCTTGTGTGTGTGACAGACATAATATTCTTTATATACATGAATGCTCTTTTGATGTTACACTTACAAAAGTTTTCCTTTAATGTAGAAACAAGATTCATATTATCTATACATTTTTAAAAACTGATATTAACCCATTGACCTACAATGGCAAGTTAGGTTTGTCATTCATTTCATGTGCTACTCTAAACTTTGACAAGTATAACTTGTCATAATCTCTTTTCAGTGCATGCCATGCAGAGAGAGAAGAGTATATTACTCGATTGCGTGTCGTTTTTGCCTTGTTTATCATGTTCAAGATGCCTTACCTTCCCAACAGTTCCAATAACAGTGACAGTGTTTTTTCAGATGCATCAAACTTCATTTTATTTGTACGTCAGGGGGTTATGAATAGTTTGAAGTGCGTAAAATATTGCTTAAACATAAAAAAATTGCATAACATTGTCTAAACTAACAAGACTTTCCTCTTTTTACAAATAGAAATGACCAGAGTAAAAGCACTCAATAACTGACCCGGAGGTAAATTTCAATTCAACTAGTTGTATAAAATGCATGTGTTTACAGATCGGCAGTTCTAATCACATGCCTATCTCTGCCAAAAATGCACAAATCATAGAAGTAAAGCCTTTAAAAAAAAAATCAGACACCATTAAATATTTAGTTAAGAATTTCTTAGTAACAGAAACAAAAATTCCTGCTTTTATGAAACAATACTTTTGATTAATAATAAACATAGAAAATCAGTGCAGTAATTATTTCATAGAAAAGATTGAATTTAAAATACTACACCATATAAAGCAGTGTTCTGCAACCCCTGGAACATTAAACTATTGCCATTTTATTTAAAGTGGTGCATTTCTCTCGGATTTGAGCAACTTTCCACAGAAACCACCTTATATTCCACGTTAAATCACTTTAATTCATTTTTGGTTTAACTATATTTTATTCTGAAGGCATATTTAAATGTAACTAAATTAAAGTTGTTAAATGAAAACAATCTAAAATATAAACAATCAACGTGTCCTACCCTCAGCGGGTCCGCAGGTAAAATTATGAAATGTTGATCAGTCCGCAGCGATAAAAAGGTTGAGGAGCACTGATATAAGGTACATAAACATGACCAAAAAAGGAGGAAAAACCCATCAATTACACAAAATGGAAACAAGCCAATAGAGAAGCAGAAGAAATTACAGGAGTGGCAGCACTTTTGTCATCAGTTTTCAAGACTGATATAACTTATATCTTAACAAATACATTTACACAAGCATTTAAATAAAATATAATTCATCAATTAATACACCTTTCTGTCAGAATTATTTTAATGTTATTAAAACTATAAAATTAAATATATTGTACTACTGCATTTCAAATGAAAGACTAAAAAAATACATATTTTTATTTGTTATTTTATAACAAAATAATGGTTTAATTATGATAAAGATGCAATAAACAATTTTAGTTCAGCCTCACAATTCCAACATTAATAAAAAAATTAAGATACAACTAATAAAACTATTAATAATAACTGAACTTTATGCAACTGCTTAATTAAATTGTCTCACTGGTGAGTACCAGGATATTTAAAAAAATAATGAGGGCTGTGCTTTTAATTGTTGCTGTGAATTATGCATTTCCACTTTATTTTACTTTTAAATAATGCATTTTTAGACCCTTGCTCAATGATTTTCCTTTTTGTGTGATTAATTTTAATATATTTTAAGTAACTATTATTATATTAATATTGGTTACTTTCAATATATTTCAAAGCTGTTTTTTAAAATTATTTTCCTGGCGATTTGTTACAGCTAGGCCACCATTCCATATCACTCGACTACAAGCAGTGCTTGGAGTGTAACACTCAGGATATTAAATCAGTTCCTACTAATCAAAAGATAACTTGAGAAAATATTATATGTAACTAATAGTATAAATATCTATCAATGCTTACTTTGATACAATTGTAAAAAGTTTTTAATAAATTGAATTCAATAGTCCTCTACTAATTTATAAAAAAATGCCATTAAGGACAGTATAAATTACATTTCTTAAGAATATCATTATGCTTCACATAAATCCCAGTTTCATGTTCCATTTTTAATTTTATATTTATTATGACTTTGATTCACAACATAACTATCATTAAAAATATCAACCAATGCAAAATGTGATCTGACATTTATCAATAATTAATTAGTCTGAAATTTTCAACTCTTACTTATAATTTAATAAATTTTAATTTAAATCAGCAACAGTATTCCGATATGCTTGTTATGTGACTGATAAACAAAACTAAATCAGAGAGAGAGAGAAGTTTAATAATAATAACTTTAATATGTTACAAATATTTGTTACTATTTATCTAATAGAAAAATTAAGATTTCATACATCTGATAAAATAACTACATTATAGAAACATAAATTTAAACCAAATTTGTGAAGACTTGCATCTACCTTGGACATCGTAAAACTATCACATTTACAAGTTAAAAAGACATCTACTAAAAATTTAACAATTTTAATGTGAAACTGACAAAATTGCTTAACAGTTAAATCAGCACTTTAAAATTTCATTATGCAACAAAATTATTCATGCTTTTATGTAACAAAACCTAAACAAAATTATAGTTCCTTGCCATTAAATATAGCTTAATTTTCAAAAATTTAAACTTATCCACATAAAAAGGGGGGAAATGTCAGTCTATGAACAAAGATGAAAATTTGATTTTGAATATTGCTAACCAAGTTAAAATTACAATTCTTATAAACATACACAAATTCTTATTAACATACACAAATAATAAGACAAAAATATTTTGAAACTGTATTGAAGGAAGGAGGACTACAAAAATACTTCAAGTTTTAATTATTTTTAAAAAATCTAATTGAAAATATTGTGATTAGTAAGAATAAATATAAATGCCTATGTATTAGGGTTACTGCAGCAAAATTTACGTACACGAATCACTCCAATATTAAAAAGATTCTTATGTGTATTATTTGGGGAGGGGGACCCCATTCAGTCAGATTTTGATGGAAAATGGTGTGATTTACATGATGCAAAATAGGCTGCAGTGATTCTAATATGCAAGTACCACATAAAACTTATAAATGTTTTTGTTCTGATCCTAAAAGAAACTTAAGCATTCCATTAAAAGCAACTGCATTTTAAAATAGAATACATGTATTAAAGTTATAGCTCTTTATATAATAAAAATAAAATTAAATTATCACCCCACAGGAAATCAAAATGAAAGGATTTTATTACTTACATCAATATACTCTCTCAAAGTCAAAACAAATTACTTACCTTCGGTTAAACCACAAATAATACAATGACATCAAAGAACAAATATTTTGGATCTATCCCAGTGAACGGTACGCTATTTTGACGATTTTTTTGGCGCCATTTCTCGGGCGATACTTATTTTCTCCTTGTGAACTTAACCCTTTCTCTTCCGTTAAAAGATGGTAACCGCTGTGCGTTATCGGATCCTCTTTGGTGTAACTTCCGCAATGAATGATGTGATGTCATGATGATCTAATTCTTGTTTCATCCAATTATATTAAAAGTTGTAGGAGGTAAGTTTGAATTTCAACACTTTTTGTCGTTAATTTAACGGTTTTGCAGCTTGCTACATTTCAATCTGTTTTTCACCAGTGGAGTGGTTAAGTTCTGCATTCTCTTCAATCGTATTTATTTCAAAAATTTTAATTGTTCTAATTTTATAGTATTTAAATTTCTTAATTAGTATTTGTTTTTAATTTTATAGTATTTAAGTTTTTGTAATTTCTATTTGGTTTTAAAATTTTAAGTATAATGGCTTTTTCGTCTGTGTCTGGATCGGAACAAGACCGAGTGAATTTGAGATTTTTTTTTGAATTGGAAAAGAAAGGTAAGTTGGATGTTGTTAAATATTGTATGAGTGTAGGATTGATTGCTAGTAATTATACTTGTCCTAATTGTAATGAAAATATGAAATTGGTTGAAAGGAAAGATTTGGATGACGGATATACTTGGCAGCAAAATGAAGAATTAAAAAGTAAGTGTTTATGCCTTTGTTGATTTTATGAAAGTGTTTTTTGTCTTTCTAAAATTTTTGAAATTTATTGTTGTTTTGTTGTATTTTCTTGTTTTTGGTGACTATTTTCGGAGCACGACTCCATAGAGTTCACGCTGAGTTTCTAGATCTAGCACGAAGATACATCAACCTACATACTTGGCGTGTGCTTCGCGGAGTCGCGTTTCGCCAATAGTCGCCAAAAACAAGATGGCGGACAAGGAGCGTACCGTTCACTGGGAATTAACCAATATTTTGATAACCGAATATTTTTCTCAAGTCTTCAAACAATAAAAAAGCTTGAGCTCCAACATAAAAATTTATTTATGAGTTTTTGAAAAAAAAAATGCTTAAAATATCACTTTTCTTACACATCTCTCAAGTTACCTATTTAATTTTTTTCATCATACAACTAACTATTATAACCTTACATGTGACATATCTACAACACACATCAAGCAATCCAAATTTTCATTTAAATGCTTGAAGAACCATAACACAATAGCTTGTTTGTGATGTGCTGTTAACAAACAAGGACTAACCTGTGCGGAATGGAATTTTGAGCGATGAGGACGTTTGCTTCGATACTTTCTCTTGGACGTGTCCTCTCTCCATTGTGGACGATGCACACTCCCAGAACGAGAAAGACCATTACTCGAAGAATCCCAAGAATCTCTTTCAGTTCGAATGGTCTTTCGATGTGGTTTCACGTAACTGCCCATTGAGTTGGAATCCCTATGACGATGGCTCTTCTCCTCCTTGTATCGATCTCGACTGAAACAGCAGTTGAAATAAATTTATAAAAAAAAACTGTAAATGGTTTTAATGTTATTATTTAATACAAAATGAAGCATTACAGATATTAAGAGAATGCTTAATACATTAACTAATTCTTAAATTCATTATTCCACCGAATGGAACTAAATAAGCAACCAAAATATAGTTTTGGTGAAGCCTGATTATAATTAACTTTTTAAAGTCTTTTTGTTTACATTTCTAGATTGTCCTTTATGAAAAATGAACCAAACATCTTCTGTAGTAAAAATGACTGGTCACAAAAGAAAAGTGGTCAGTAGTATATATTTGTGTTTTATGTTATACATATTCCATCCCAATTAAAACTTTCAAATATACTTATATATATCAAGAAAATACTCCATTAGTAGAAAATGGACAATCAATACTCAAATAGTCTGTTACAATGCATAACTCTGATCAAATTTAAACACTTGGTGCAAAAATGGCAAGATGCACTGAATAGGTAACTATTATATCCTGTAAGCCTTGGTTCTATTTGTATTTCATAATAGCATGAAATTTGTAGTTTTTTAAAGCTTCACTGGACATTAATTGATATGTGCACTCGCAAGGGTGTTGTGAAAATTAATCCTATTCAAAATGATCTATGATTCAAAAAGGTTTAATTGTTTCCAAGTATGAATATAAGAGTTTGAAAAGAAGGAGTTGCCATCAGAAATGAGAAAATCTGCAAGGTGCAAGCAAGAGCGTATGAAAAGAAGTGTGATAAATAATTACAATATTACGTGAAAAGAGAAACAAAAGGATCTAACTCATGTATTTGAATGGAACTGTCATCAAAAAGAGAAAAGGAAACTCCATATGATGTTAACAAGAGGTATGTGTCAACATATTTTTAAAACTTCAAAGTAAGGTAAGTACTTTTTCTTCAGTTAATTATGTTTAGATTAACAAGTTCAATGAGCCACATCAATATTCCCATTATTTTAATGAAATCTGATCATTTTCAAAACAATTTTATATGTATATGCTACAACAATATTGTTCATAGGACATCTTGTGATGCAGTTTGAAACAAACATGCTTTTGGTCAGATTTTTAAAGCTTTAAAGTTAATGCCAAGGGGTGAACTAAAGTATCATTTTATATGTAACTGAATTTTCACAATAACAATTAAAAAAAATAATTTAATAAAATGCTGATTACCTCCTTGAATGTCTTCTTTTTGAGCGTCGCCTGTTATGATTATGAGAATCTGGTGAATATTTTCTACTAGAATAATGATCACTATATTCATCAGAACCAGTCTCTGATCTTCTTCTTTTCCTCTGATGATGCATACTGGACATATTCTGAAGAAAAAAAAGATAATTATTTAATTATTATAAGATATTCATTTTGATCTTGATGAAAATGTAATTATTGAAACCAAATGACCATTAAATAGTCACACAAATCCTTTTATTTTAAGTAAACCAGTAACAGAAAATATCTCGTGTGACTGTCAACATGCAAATTTTGATTTCAATTACCTTAAAAATCCTGCACAAAAAAATAAGATCAAAATTTACGGGTGTGCAATTATACACCGGGTACAAAAAATAAGAGCTTTAAAAATGAGAAGGGGGAAAAAAATTGGGCATAAAAAAAAATTAGTCTTTTACATAGATCGAAATTTATTTAAAAGAAATGACATTTCATATTAACTTAAATGGTTGTATTTCTAGAAGTATATTATTTTTTTAAAAGCCTGGGATAAGTCTATAATAAGTCTTAAAAACATAAGATCATTACATTTATACATTTTACGTTTCTTCATTTTTTTTAAAAAAAAAAAGAGTATGTGCGTTATACAGCGAATATACCTCAAAATTAAAAATTGCAACTCTAAAGTATAGGTGCATGTTATATGCCGGATTTTATGGTAATAAAATAAAAATTGAAATCAATATTCACATAATTAGCTTTAAATATCAAAATTTCTGTTAACTGCTTTTGATGTAAACCTTTTGTATATAAATTTTGTGAAGGTTATTTTCATCACATTATGACATCACTTGTTTAGGAGAAGAAACAATAGTGGTCTTTCAATCAAATTACAGAATTTTTTTTCATAAATCTTTTGCCTTTGGGTTTTCTTCCTCCTTCCTTTTTTAGATTTTAATTCTAAAGAAAATGGCACAAATTTCTACAGCGCGATATTTCAGAACATGATTGGTACTTACACATTACACACAGAATTTGTTTTTTTAATGCAGACCTACACTTCAATTTCTCTGCTTTAATGTTTCCTTCACCGAAGAAATAATAAGGAACATTAATAAAGTAAAGCTAAAAGCGTCATGAGTTGAACATGAAGAGACGCCATGAGTTCTAACTTGTAAATAGTAGTCTAGTTATGTTTACATCTAAAATATTTAACATCACAAAAAGTATTAAATTAGCGAATTATTTTAATCATATGAAGGAAACTTTTTTCTAATATTCATTATTAGAAGCATGATTACAGAGTATAATAAATGCAAGAAACTGCCGTTCAGGTCATGACGAACACAACACGGCGTAATCTAAATGACCTTTATAACCTATAATACACGCATTTGTTTAGTATGTCATTCTTAACAGATTGATCAACATATTTTTATAAAAGTTCTCACACCTTAACTTACTCTTAGTTCTTAATGTCATAAATCTGCAACAAGAAAAAAATGAAAGAAATCGCTTAAGCACGTTTCATATAAAATGGCGACGATTATCTTTCCACCTTAAAGTGATACAAATGCATCCAGACAAATACATAAAATCATTAGCAAACTTACCTTCAAATGGAGATCACAATGTTTAAACAATATCTTAATAATGAAATCCTCCACTTATGAATGGAACCCTTATAATAAAAGCTCAAAAATTCTGCTTAGATAGTCGTTAACGAACTGCGAAATATTCTACGGTTATACCAGTACACGTACAGTACACGAGAGACAACGGATGAAGGAAGCATGTTGCTATTCTTTCTAGATGGCAACAAATAGCAGGAAAAACAATTTAATGATTGGGTTTTTATATTTGGCTTTTTATGAATTTGTAGCTACGTTTTTCGTAAAAGCAATACATAAACGCAAATATGTGATATTCTTTTTGGACAATTATGTGAGAAATATCGATTTCTTGTACAAGTACTTAACAATGTATGTTGCGTGTTCCAGAGTTGAAAAACCATCGAATTTATTTGCTTATACCCCTCAAGGATTAACCAAAAATATTGTACATCCAATGTGATTACGATAAGTTAAGTTTTTGTACAATTTAATAAATATACCTGTTATAAGATAGTTTGAGTCTCAACTTTTTCATCTTTAATTAAAACAAGTTTAAGTTTTTATTCACACAGCCTCTACATTTAACTTCTCTCATAGTATACACATACTCACACGCTATCGATTGATTGAATTGTGATAACCGTATATGTAATGACGTTAGATATTGTAATAAGTTTTTAATACAAATTTTCATCAAAACGGTCGAGATTGTTAAAGCTTATTCATAAAAACTTTTGGAATTTTTGAATTTAAGATGTGTGTACAAGACAACGTCTATCGGGTCCACTAGTAATATTTGTAATAATTAAAAAAGATTCATTCAATCAATTTTATTATTTATATGATTTTGCATATATTCCTTGAATCTAACGAATACTATCTTTATTACAATTTTTTTTTTTGCTTCAAAAAGCCTTTGGATACTTACGCATCATACCGTCGACCAATTTGGCCAAATAAGAAAAATGTCGCCAATTCATAAAACACCGCCAAGTGCTGCAGTCATTGTTACTGATTTGGATCATGCGTGGTAATTTTCTACAATTAGCTGCATATCACGGCATTTAGAGATATGGAGAAATTGGACGATGGTATAATACGTAATTACA
>BMAV01024664.1:7353-39169 GCA_019973955.1 Trichonephila inaurata madagascariensis | reverse complement strand
TAATGTATAAAATTTTGCTTGCACCACAATTCTTCTTAGTCATAGAGTAGAAATGATATTTATCACCAATAAACTATCAATCGAAATTTTTAATATTTGGTACGCAAAATATTTATACATTAAAACTCACATAGCTGATTCATTTCAGAAATAGGATACAATAATACTCTAAATTAATTAATTTTCAATCCTTGTATATCTAAGTCTTTTGTTTCAACCAATACTGACTTATCTGGGCCTAGATCAATAGAACTATATTGGTTTCTTCCTCTTTCATGGAAAACAGTAATGTTCAATTTCAAAATTTTACTTTAAGCATAATGAGTTCTTAAAATAATTATTGTACAAGTAATTGTATCTCAAAAAGTTTCTCTATTTGTTACCTCAAATTGCACAGATACATTTGAAAGATTTATTCCCTAATTTTGTTACTTCCCATAATGACACATGAGTTTTACAGCATTTACAACAGACCAAAAAAAAAAAAAAACATTTAGTAACTTTTGCCATATTTAGAATGATTATTTCCATCACATAAAGTTAACCATATGTAATTTTTTTAAAACAGTAAGAAAAAAAATGAGTAATTTTATTGTTTGTAAGCTGTAAAATTATTTTAGAGCAATAAAAAATTTAAATAGTTATTTGTATAGTGAATGTAGGTATTAAATATTAACTCGAATGAGAGATTTTCAATCAACAGAAAATTTTGTATGTAACGGCAGGTTTAGTCTTTTTTCAATTCCCACTATTTGTGCACACACTCTCCCTATATATATATTTGTTGAAATTTTCAATCGTTAATGAAGTACTTTTTATTTTTTCACTCAACTTTAACCTTGTAGTGGATGACACTTGATATCAATACAGTTTTTTCAAATATTGATTGATTAATTAATGAGTAATTAGTAACATAAAAAATAATAATCCACCATGTATAAAAAGGGAATACACTCGCCGTGTTTCTGTAGCCCAATGGTTAGCACGTTGGACTTCTAATTCAAAAGTTGTGGGTTCGAATCCCACCTGGAATGGACTAATTTCTGAATATGTGATTTATTTTTACTATATACCAT
The DNA here is from genome assembly GCA_019973955.1 of Trichonephila inaurata madagascariensis. Lineage (NCBI taxonomy): Eukaryota > Metazoa > Arthropoda > Arachnida > Araneae > Nephilidae > Trichonephila > Trichonephila inaurata. The sequence goes on along the minus strand of BMAV01024664.1, from coordinate 38,093 downwards.
TTTATTGGAATAAATACATTTAATTAATGAATAAATGGTAACAAACACAAAAATAATAGTTCAACATCCTATATAGAAAGAGAATGGAAAATCGCTTTCTTTTTTGCCTCTTAATATTGTGATTCTGTCATATGTATATACATATTTATATTAATTTTAATTGTTTAATAGAAAGTAACTATAAAATAAAATTTTTCTTTGTTGACCTAAGTAGGAATTTTTTTTATATTGCTTGTTGAGATTCAAGAAATATTCCAATCATAATCTTTTTTAGGGCGTTTTTTATTCCATACAAAAATATACGGAATCTACGGAAAATTCTGCGGGCATCTGGGTTTCTAGGAATCCTTAATCCCGTATCTAATAGTCTGCTAGATGAAATGGCTTTTGTGAAATTTTCATGCGAAATTTTCATGCTAGAGGTGTTCTTCATGGCTATTGAACAAAAATATAACATTACAAATACATTAACATATTTCACAAACAACAAAAGCAAACAATTATCCACAGACGAATACTTGTTAGCACTGTAAAGCAATAAGTAATGTATTTATATACAAACCTGGTAGAAAAATGTAATTATAAAGGAACTACTACAGTTTATTTGTAAGTATTTAAAGTTTTTAAGCACTTACGTATTATATCTTCGACTAATTTTGTAAAATAAAAAGATATCCCCAAATAGCACGCTTTAGAGTGCGAATAGCATTTTCGCCCACGTTCGAACCCAGTAATAATAACGATGATAGTATTTGGTAACATTTATTTAATTGGAAATGCCTTCTTTTTGCGAAATTGGTCAAATGTATAATACGTAAGTGCCAGTTCATAGTTTTATTACTGATTTCGATAAATACAATCGAATCAACATTTCAAAAATCATGAAATCCTTGTCATAATACTTATTTTATCTATAACTTTAAATAAGATAATGCATTGAAAATAAATTACATAAAAATTACAAATGTTTTGTATCTTTAAAATGACTTTTCCGAAGGGAAAATAGGCAATTTTTTCAAGAGCTACAATTTCATTAAAAGAAACTATATAAAAATTGAAAATATAAATGAGAACACAAATAATAAAACAAAAAACAAGAATACAACGTAAAATTGTAATAAAAAATATTATTCTGTAGTATCTCTGATGAATTCCCACGTGCATTTCTAATCCATTCGCAAAATGAAACGATTCAGCCCAAAGTAATCACACGATAAATTTGGCGATCTACAGAAAGAGCAAACATTTAGCAATAATCACTTTTTTTTGTTGCCATTACATTAATACAGTATTACATTTTTGATATCCGGTTTTGTTTTACTGTAAAAATTTATGCGTACAGGTACAATTGTATTAGGGTTGCCATTTCTTTGTTATTATACAATAAAAAATTTTCATTATAAAAAAAAATGTACGGGTTTAATTCGAATTACTTTAAATTTAGATGCCACCTTAGATAAATCGTTATTAATTTTGAAATAAAGTGACACTTATTTTTGTAATTTTCTTCTTTTTTTAAAAATGTACGAGAATTTCAAAAGTCATTAGCTTTTATGAAATTAAAATTTTTTCGACCTATTCGTCCATTTATGATTCCTTTGAATTACTGTCAGATATAATATTTAGCTGAAAGCATGCTTTTTTTGATAATCTCTTAATAAGAATATAATACAACATTCTTTAAAAAGTTGATTCTTTAAAAGTTGAAAAGTAGATCATTAACTCAAAAGTTCTCAAGATCACTGGTGGTTACAGTTGAAATCTCACATATTTTTAATAGTTATTAATTGTAAAGTGAAGCGAATCGCAGAACTAAAGGCAAACATCAACAAAAAGGTAATTTCAGCATCTTGAATATTTTATTGTATTATTAATTTTCGAAGCTTATTTTTAGTTATGGCTGCTCGAGTTGCATCTAATTCTGCCGTAAGATATTTTTATGCTGAAGTTAAAAAATTTCATCTCCGTCCTGTAAAAAAATTGAGTTTTCAGTTTGATCCTTTTCATGAAAATGCAAAAACTGTTAGGTAAGTTTTACTATCTGTGTAGAAAGACATTTTTTTTAACACTTATGATTTTTTTTTCTTAGAATTTGGTGTTGACCAAAAAATTTTGAGTATTCACTGCAGGAATGTTTCATTTTATTTATTCCTTTTTTTCATGTTTATTAAATTTTTCATTTATTTTGATTATTCAACACCGGGAATAAAATATAACAATTTTTTTTTTGAAATGAAATTAATAGTTTGTGAAATGAGCTTGGGGTAAGAATACTGTATACAATTTTGGAGCAGCTTTCTGGGAAACCCTTCCTGAAAGAGCAATGAGGATTGCTAAATTTTAAGAAGCATCTTTTATTGCAAGGAAATATGAGTTGAAAACTCTAATGCCAATTCTTTTTCTCTTCATATTTTCTTTTTCTTCTATGCACATTTTAATTTGGTGAAAATTCTGGACGATTTTAACCAAATTGTTCCCCCCTCCCCATATATATAAGTAGTAAAAATAATGGTACTTAGTAATATCACAACCTATTGGTGACATTAATATGAAACGAAGCACATGGTTTCTAATTCTTTGTGTATGACACATATTAAATCGGGTTTGCCAATTTGGCTAATTTTTAATAGAGGTGACGATTGTTGTAATACGTAAAAAAGAAATGCCTAGTTAAATTACTTAATTCAATAATCTTCCACTTTTGAATTTTTAACTGAGAAGACTAGTGCTGATTCTTCTTGGGGGATTTTTGTTATTATCAGACAGTTCTTATTTCCTCAATGAAACCAAGTTAATCAAATCAAAATTTATGTACCATAAATGTTATTTTGTGATAAAATTTGTTTCAAAAAATTCTCCCCATTACTTAGACAGATTGGAGACAATTTGGGAATGAAGTCAACTCAGATTTTTATAAATTTTAGTATTTTTGCTTAAGAAAATGGTATATTTTCTCCATCTATGTATTTATATTTCTTAGGTATTTAAGTGTTAGGCTTATGACTATTTTTGCCACATCAAAAACTGTCACCAAATGCCCTGATACTCAGCCAATAATGAATAAAAATTATTGTGCATATTCAAACACAATAACTTTATTTATAAATATTTTTTCTTAAAAAATTTTTTTTTTATGTAGAATGATTAAAATATAAAATTTGCCCTCTAGAAAGAGAATATAATACATTATTTCCATCTAAGAAAGAATTTTAATATGCACTTAATGGCTAATTTATTTTAAAATTGGCAAGTTTCTGCCTAAATAATTTAGTCCTTAGATACTTGTTTTATTTAAAATTTGATATTTTTTTTTGTTAAAACAACGGAATTTAAATAATGAAATGTAATTAAATTTCAAGTCTTTATTCATATAAACAAATGCGATTTCCTCAAAATCTTTGCCAACTTATGGTTGAGTATCTTATCTTACTGGTATTTATATTTATATTATTTTTTTTTTTATGTTTATCTTTGCTTATTTATCATTGAGTTATTTTTATTTTGAAATTTTTTATTAGAAAATAAAAAGAATTCACTGCTTTTAATTATTATTAGCTGTAGTTGCAATTTTACTATAACGCAGGAAGGGAAAATTTCTGCCTTACATTTCATCTCTAAGTTGAGGGAGGAGTGAATTCCCAGTTTTTTTTGTAAGTTTTGAATTTTGGCAATGATTTTTGTCACTATACAATTTGGCAGTTTTGGGAACAAGTCTTCAATGTAATTCTTGCATTTTGTCTGATAAATTCCAAATTAATAGAGAAAATAAGTTGTTTATTTTGACCTAACTATGTAGACCAAGGGTGTCTGACTCAAAGGCTAACTTGGGCTAAGAAAACAAGGTTTAACTTCAGGCGGGGCACAAAAAAAAAAAAATCAATATTCGTAGATACACACATTTATTTTGAATAATACATTATAATAAACATAAATCAAAGGACAAGAAAAATTTAATGATTGTGTCCTGACACTTGACATCACTTCTCTGCTACTATCTTTCCTATTTCAGGAAAAACTTTGATATTTTACTATATATTATTGTGTGTGGATATACTGACTGGGCCGCAAAATGTTCATTGTGGGCTGCATGAGACCTGCGGTCCACGAATTTGACACCCCTGATGTAGACAATCAGTATACAGTCCTCTCATGATTATTTGTCATCACCTTTCATTTTACCAAAAATCTATATTGTGATAATGTTGAAACAACCATGTGACCTGATTTTTAGAAAATGCTTTCATTGATCCTCATGATAATATATACCGTAAAATCCGGTGTATAACGCGCACTTTGAACACAAAAAATAAGATTGAAGCTTAAGGATGCGTTTATACACCAGGTATAAAAACGATAGCTTTAAAAATAACTAGAGGAGGAGCCTAAAAAAATTTACTTCTACTTGTATCGAAACACTGTTTATTTAAACGAAATGACTTGCCTTGTGAACTAAAAGAGTTTATGGTGTTAATTATAGCATGATGATTAAAATATATTAAAAATGAAATAATTTACATCTATTTCAGTAGGTGAACGTCTTTATTCCGCTCACTCCGTTTTTACATTTTTATTTCCCTAGCTGGCTCTACAGTTCTAAGGCAACTCATTAAATCCATCATACGATATTTTTTTCCATTGCCAGATGCAACAGGATAAAGACTACTAATCTGAACTTAAAAATATAGACATAAATTATTTCTCTGACTAATAGAATTAAATACACTACTCTCAGTGAAATTCTCGTCAAAAGAATAATAACATATTCAAGCTCATCTGCCTTCCTTCATCCATCAACACCTGTTACTACAAGTTACAATTCTAGAAGTATACTATTTTTTCAAAAGTCTGGATAATACCTCAAATAAATGACTAGAACATAAAAGCAATATATACAAATATTTCAGATTTCTTCGTAAAAAAGGGGGTACGTGTTATGCGGCAAATATATCTAAAAATTAAAAAATTCAGCTTGAAAGTATAGGTGCACGTTATACGACGGATTTTACGGTACTGTACTGAAATCGAGTATTTAACCTAAAGCTGAAGACCCACCGCTTAATGGAGTAAGTTATTTCACGAGAAGTAAAAACCAGTTTTATTAATTGGTTTTGGGTGTGATTGCTATTTTTTGTGTATTTATAAAACATTTAAAAATAATTGAATTAAATAGTTGTATTGAAATTTAAATTAAATTTAAAATTGAAAGGGTTATATAGTTTTGTTTGACTGTAGATAAAATTTGGAAAACTGACTAAAAGAAAAAGTTTTTTTTTTGTATTTTAAGACTTGGGTATTTTAATCATTTTGCAGATAAACATAAGCACTGTTAAAAAAATTTTTTAAAAAAGAAATTCTAGTTTCTATAAATTATTTTATTTAATATCTTTTCTCATTTTTTGGTAGGGATTTCTATTTCCATATATCATCAAAAAAGATACGCAAAACTAATCAAAGCTGTGTATTTAAAGCGGATGTTGTAAATGATAGGTCAGAACCTACTATCAGTGTCGATCTGAGTAAGTAAAATTTTAAATTTGAATTGATATGTTTTGTCACATTGAAATGTTTATGCTTTTTAAAATGTACCCAACTATTTTTTTACACGATTTTGAAATGACATAGTACATGAATTTAACTATTTTTTTCTTACATAAATTTTTTGTTCTAACCCAAATCTCAAAAAAAATTGGGGACTCGTGACCTTAGGATGAGGATGATTTGATTGAATTTATGACAGTTAATGATATTGAAGACGTCAATAATAACAAAGTTGAAGGTGAAGCTCAACTCTTAACAGCTGATTTAATTTGTGAGGGCTTGAAATTTGCTACCAGATGGAACAACATTTTCGTATTCATAATCCTTCCATAGAGCGTGCATTAAAATGTCAATGTAATCACATGTTTTGTGTAGCTGGGTATCAAGTATACAAGCAACTTGAGGAACTACAAAATAAAATAAAAAAAACAGCCTCTAATAATAGACTTTCTAAGGAAAAAAGAACAGCTTCTAATAAACTTTGTAACAAAAAAAAAGCCATTAATAATGAATGAAATTCTCATTTAAATCAAAGCTGACAGTTGCTCTAGACATATCTGACACATCTATTGATGATGGCATTTTTGATCCAGTTCATAATAAATGTGCATGCTTGTTATCAAGTTGGGATGAATAGTTGTTAATTAGTAGTTTTATTCCTAATTTCAATTTGAATTTTCATGTGTTGTAGGTACTTACAGACTAAATTTTCACTGTACACTGGTTTTCATTTTTTTTTTTTTTAATAAAATGAATTTTTGTTTTATAAATATCCAACATTGATTTGATTATTACTTTTTTACATGGTTCTTTTGGGGGAAATATCTAGGGATTTTTCATCTTACATGATTTTTTAAAATTGTGGAACATATCCTCAAATTTACTATGTATCGTGTTTTTTTTTACGAAATTTTTTTTGCATGGTTTTCTAACGAACGTATCTACAGTGTAACTAGAGAGTTGGATGTAGAGTTCTCTGTATTAGTAACTAAATCAGTATAATTCATTGTTTTCCAGGTAATATCAGCAAGATGAGTTATCCATTCTTTTATGTTTAAAAAATTATAATTTTAAGAAATACTAGATGTGTTTAATTTATAATTTGGCTCTCTGTGCTTGATATTAATACATTCATGAGAATGGGAATCCATGGATTGTTTGGATATAGATATATTTTGAACTATTATAAATGTATTTTTGGATAAAAAAATATTTTGTTTTAGTTTTGTATATATGCTTATTTTATTTTTAAATTATGCTTAAACTAGGTATTCCTATAAATTTTTGATTATTCCATGCTATTTAAATTTTTATGTATCATCTTAAGACATATAAAATCAGTATCTGTCATTTTTAAATGATAAGTTTAATTTCTTTTGAATTTTTCTAAATGTTTTTCTAATACACACACCGTTTATTAGATAAGGAATGCTATTGTTAAAATTCTTTAAAAGTTTTCTATAATAAAATGCCATAAATTTTTTAAATGAAACAATTACCTCACAGATGAAATATTACCTAGGTTAATTAACATTAATTTAGTTTCAAAAGGAAAATATGGTATAAATATAGTGATAAATAGCTTTTCTTTTTATACGTAAAATAAGTTTTTTGTGATGATGTCATAAATTTATTACATACTATCGCAACAATGCCAACCTTCAAAATAACTTACCAAGTTGGCAACCTCGATTTCACTTATGTTGTATGCACTGAATTGGCAACCATGTACTTTTCATATAATGTTGCCAATACGGTTGCTATGGTACATTATTGCAAACTCACACAGAAAAATATTGCATAGATTGTGTGGACTGGAATTTTTGTGTTAGAAGAAAGGCATTGTTTCATTTGATGACACATTAACAATCAACAGAACTAAATACTCAACTTTCCAGGAAGCTGCTAGAGCTGTAGGTTTATCAATGAAATGAGGGACGATGCAGCTTCAGTAATGAATGTAACTAATGAGGAGCATCCAGAACGAATTTTGTCAAGAAAAAAAAAAATAAATAGAGCTACATCATTATTCATGTTTACAATTTGTTTTACTATAGTTTTACATTTCGAGAAATCAGTATGAATAGAGTTGTATAATTTGTAGAATGGGGTTGCCCCCCCCCTTCCTTCTAGTTTTTATAAAAGTTTTGTTCTGGAGGTAATGAAATTAGAAGTTGAAAGGTTGCTTTGATATTTTTCTCCCAAAATACAAATTTTATTTTTATTTTCTAACTAATGATTTACTTATAAATAAATTCCAGAGCACTGTGGCAAGTAACCTGCATCACAAGAACTGTTCAAAATCAACACTTTGTATTATTTCAATGACAAAAAAAGATTAAAAATTTTTAAATTTAGAAAATGTTCAAAATTACAGAATATACAATATTTTAAATAAAATTATTTTTATATTCCATTCATTCTGTCCTTACTTGAAAATTATTGCTATCAAGAGAAAGAAGTCTTGTTTGGTTATGTACATTGTTTTAATTAGCTAAGATTGTATTTATATGTGAACATGATTATAACTCATATTTGGTGGGTTATTTGTTGTGTAGTGTGGGAGGGGACTGTGTGTTGCTTATTTTGATGAAATCAATGACTTTTAATTTGTCAATATTTTGTTAGAAGTTAAGAGATCAAATTATTGATTATAATGCAATAAATAGTTATTTGCAAATTAATAAAGTGAATATTAATCACTTATTTAATAGGGGATAGATAAAAATAGATGTACAGGGTTCATAATTCTCTTCAAGATTTCAGAGCACTGTGTAGTAAAAAAACTAAGATAAATACATAGAAAAAAAAACATGTGAAAGAATATGAAAAAAATTATGTTTTATTTGTATATTTTACATGCTTGTGTCCCTCTGAGTCACATGGCATGCATCAATGTGATAGTCAACATGGTACAATCAAACGTTATTGACGGCATGTGCTATCCTAAAACTTGGTCTTTTACAGGACCCAAGTTTTCATACCTCTTTTGCTGCATATCATAGCAGAATTGCATGAAAGGATAGTACGTGCTGTCAGCGTGGGTACTACAGTACTTCAAAACCCTGTAGGTATGTTAAAGCTGAATAACTGACTCTGGAGCAAGCTCAATTGATTAACTTTAATTTGTCAAATTAAAGAATTTCATTGCATTACTGATTTTGAATTAGTAATTTCTCTGTATTGGAATAAAACACTTTTATTTTTTTCATTAGTTGTTGCACTAATTTAAAAAAAATTGATCTTTTCCCTAACGTAAATTTGTAATGTCAGATTAATGTTAATATATTTTATTGAATTATTTTTTAAATTTCTTTCATTCTTTACATTTAATTGGTTCTGACAATTAATTTTATTTTCTAGGTAATGGACTAAATGTTTTGTTTAAGTGTTCTAACTTATCTACATTAGAAGTTGCAAAAGAATTTAATCAAATTATAGAAAAATATGATGTTAAAGAAGAAGATACTACAATAAAATTGAAAGGAGCATTACAGAAGGAAACGAAAGCAAAGAAAAGAAAGTAGATTCATATTGATCAATTCATTTTCAAAAATGACAAAAGATTCTTACAAAGCAAACATTAACATTTTCAATAAAGTTTATGATCAATTACCTGCTTTTGTGGATATTTTTGATGAAGAAACATTTTATGTATTTGTCATTTTCTTTACTCTTGGAACTTTCCTTGTTGCTTTTATTTTGTCTAGGTTCATTACCATAAAACCTGTTGATTAGTTTTTTTTCTCTCTGCAGGTTTTCACTTAATGTTTGAAATCAATGGCTTCTTAGAAACTAGAAAAATTCACTTTTAAATTAAATTTTTTTTTTGAAATTTTTATTCAATTATATGTTATAAGAAAAGTTAATAATTAGCAATGCTTTTTTTTTTTAATTGGTTGACATATTCTGGAAAACTCGAAAAAGTATGTTTTGCCTAAAATGGAAAAAATCCATTTCCCATCTTGTTCAAAATAAATAAGCATTAATATACAATCTTTATTGCTGTAGTTCTCTCAATATGTATACATTCATCCTAGGAAAAATAATGTATTCAAATAGACCTTTTTTAACATTGCTTTACAACAGTGTTATATCCCAGTCTTATAAAATTTTGAATACATCTTTAGTATCTATAATGTTTTGTTAAATGTAACATTATTTCTAATTTTTTTCAGTTAAAATATAATAAAGAAAATGCTTGTTTTGTATCTTTTTCTGATAAATACATGCTTTATTTTTTCATGACGTAAGAAATATTCAATGTGTAAAGAAAGTTATTTTAATTTTTGTTAATAAAATATGCTATTATATGGTGTATTGTTACACTAGTAAATATTCTTTTATTCTTTTACATTCAAGCTGGAGAAATTTTTTTCAAAGTATGTTAATGAAATTAAAGGATACTGTTTTTATATTTATTCGTATTTATAGCTATTGAATTTTTTACTATAACATATAATGCAATTAAATTAAAACATGCATTTAAGGTATGTGCCATGTATGAATTTGAACTGTAATGTGCTTAAAATATTGCTGCAAGAAGTTTTTTATAGAAAGGTACTTTTATACTCTTCAGGTATAGAAACTGACATTTTCATATAATTACCAATTGGAACTCAATTGCAATGTTTTTTCCTATCACGAAATTATTAAATACAGCACAAGCCATTTGTTTTGTTTTTTATTACTTACATTTTATTCTAGTCATTAAATATTTACATATAAGTTTTTCTCTGCATCCTTTTTTCAAGACTTCTGAACTCTGATAACTTCTGCACTAAAGTAGTTTTATGAATAAAAAGTATTAATTTTTGCCATCTTAACAATGTAGAGTAACTAATTCACACTCCAGTTTCATGGATTTATTAAAACATCTCGAACTTGGTTTAAATTTGTCTCCAGTTTATTTTCCATTATTAGCAAAATGTCTTCTATATCTGAAATGAATTTTAATGTAACATTGTTATGTGTTTAGTTTGTTCAAGATTATATAAATATCTCAATAAAGAACTTATCACTATACATTATTTTAAAATTTCTTTCCCTAGTTTGTTATTTTGTCATAGTCTAGCTGTAACTTGTGCGGAAACAAATCTATGTCTGTATTAGGCTTTATAGATTTATTTATTAAATGAATAAAAGGTTTGTATGATAATGTGGTCTTGTATATTTATTACAATTGCATTATGTGCAACATACCATATAATCCAGCGTATAATGCGCATTTTCAGTTTGAAAAAAAAAAAGATCAAAATTTATGGGTGCATGTTATAAACTGGGTATAAAAATGATAGCTTTAAAAATAAAAAAAGAGATGAGCATAGTAAAAATTAGACTTCTACATTTATCGAAATATTGTTTCTTTAAAAGAAATGATTTACCTTAAGAACTTTTAGAGTTGTAGTTGTAGAAGAGAATGCTATTTTTTAAAAACCTGGGATAATGCCTCGAATAAATGACTTCAATCATAAGAGCATTGCACACATTCATTTCAGGTTCCTTCGTGAAAAAAAGGGGGGCACATTATATATGGCGAATATACCTAAAAGTTAAAAAAATGCCATTTGAAAGTAAAGGTGCACATTATATGCTGGAATATATGGTAACTTCAATTTGATTTGTAATGTATTAATTTTCCAAGAATTAGATTTATTAAACTAAATCAAGACTATTTTTTCATTCATTCTTAAATGGATTTGACTTAAAAAAAATTTTCAGTTGTTACATCCCTTTGAAATGACTGAAAATCAAAACATGTTATAATAATGAAAAAACTTACCCGTTTTTTCTTTAGTGGATAAAAATGATGCTGTTACTTTTATTCGAGGTACTTTAATTAAAGATTTCAGGTATTCAAAGCCTTCTGTCATTTTTCCTTAAAGATAACAAGCACAATGCATTAATTTTTTTGTATACTTTTTTGAATTCATAATACAAATATAAACCTTTACCACATACTATTACAACATACATTCTATTAACAACAACAAAATGCCAGTTATATAATGGGAAAAACAAAACTGTTCTTAATTTTGATTATATTTATTGTATTGTGTATGTGTTTTTATTAAGTATCCTATTGTTAGATCACTCAAGTGATAAATGAAAGCGCATTCTTTGGATTCTTTTTAAAATTTAGATATTAAAAAATAGTTTTTTCAAAGAATGTTGATAGTTAACTTCTTCAAGTAGTTATTTTGTTCAGGGATATATTTAAACTGTATATTAGTAGTTTCACAGACATGTGCCTTGTACAATGAAGATAGAAAACCCTTTCTATATGGGCCAGTTACCTTTTTTATTCCAGTTACTACTAATTTCAATTTTTTGTAAAACATTTAGTTCTATTTAAATTTCTTCTCTTTATTTTGAATTTATTTTTAGTTGACTATTTAAATCATACAGTAGCTATAGATATTGTTTAGGTTAAAAATTCTCTTCCATATTATTGTCGTCTGCTTTAATTAAAAATTCATGCAACTCTAATTTATCTGATTACTTTATTTGCTGTTATATAATAGTCTGCTGTTAAAGTTATATTGCTTAAGTTGGCATGTATTTATTCTAAATTTATGTCACAGTCAAAGAAAAGTATCACAATGTATAATTGACGCTAGTTAAACTTAATATGCATTTAATTTTTGTATATTTTTGAGATATTATTCATTTGGAGCTTTTTTTTTTATCATTTGAGTGATTATAGGAATAAAAGGTGTCTGTGTGAAACACAAACTTTGGCTTCTGTTATATTCACAATAAGTATCTGGTGAATATTTTTATGTTTGTTTAATGACTACGAGTAATATTTTTTCTAATGGGAAATTCTACAATAATAAAAAAATAAATTCTTTTTTTTTTGCCCAAAGCTGTTATTTTTTTTTAAAAAAATTAACAATACATTATAATTTAACAATTTCTTTAAAGAGTTTTTATGGATTGAACCCTGTATGTCAACATAAGAGAATCGAAAAATAATTCATAAAATATTCATTTTACTATGGAAGATGTTAACTCTTGCAATATTTACTTTCCCCTGAATCTTTGACAAATGGAGAAGCTCTTAAATTAATCACAAATGTAATCTATAGTACCAAAACAGTAACGAAAGTAATTTTGGCATTATTGATTTTTTTTGGAAAAAGATTATTTAATAAATTTTTATACCTCATGTTTATAAGAAATGGAAATACATACAGGGACGTCTTAAAGCACGGGCCCAGGGCCTCGACAGCCTTAATAAGATCATTATTCAAAGAATTTCAATTGTCAAATGTTATTTCCGGTTGCATTATTCAAAAATCTGGGAATTTCGGACGATATGTCAACTGGCTACATGTGATGGCCGTCGTCCACTATGCCTACCACTATACACCATCATTAGTCATTTAGTTAAAAGGCGGCAGTCGGTCGTGCCGGTTTGGGCGATTATAAGTCATGCACATTTCTTTGTTTCGGATTATTGTTTGTACGAGTATTTGACACCATATGCGCTATGTACTGTCTACTTTTAAAGGTTATAGGTGCGGCCTACATTTGTGTAGGGGCCCAGGGCCTCAAGAAGTCTTAAGACGTCCCTGAATACATATTTACCTGCATTGGCTATGGCCTTGATAGCCATTAACAAACCATTAAGTAATGGCCCATCAATCTTGTTTGTCAAAATTTTGGGCAGTTGCTGAGGTTGTATATTCAATAAGCAGATGGCACCATTATTACTATTGATATTGCTATTATTAGACAACCACACTTGAAGAAATTCAAATGGTGTTACCTAGAAGTAAATGAGGGTTATATTTGTGTGTTAAGCTTACATATCACAGATTTCAAGAATACTTTTAGTAATACTCGTAATGGTGTGTTAGCTATGTTATTAAAAGATGTAAAATATCTCAGCTCATTTTTTCGATTACAGCTTACATATTTTCTGTCTGATCATCTAAACCTGACTACTAGCAATTTTTTCTCCTTAATTTCAAAAGAGATGTATGAAAATCTAAATTTCAATCAATGAAATCCATGTGAAAAAAACAACCCATGAGATTGTAAACGATCTTTTACTCTTGAAATATTTTCCTTTTGGAAAATTTGTAAATCCTATATATGTGTGTGTGTACAATGGAGCGCACAAGAATTTTTCAAGGGGGGGGGGGGGCCCCCGGGGTCAAAAGTCCACCGTTCTCATATCGTACCCCAATATGCCTCCAAACATATTCTATTGATTTTATGGATTGGCGAGAACAAAAAAATAAATTCTTGAATATACGAGGTTACCCTGTTCGCCTGACGACGTACCAACTTCCAATGTACAAATTATACAACTGTTCATGTTCAAACTGTAAAACTGAAATTTACATGTACTATGTAGCTCTATTTTTTTTTTTTTTTCAATATATTGTAAGCTGAAAGAATAATGTCTCTATCTTTCTTTTTTTCACGTCATTTGTTCTTTTTGCAAAATTCGTTCTTACTGCTCCTCTTCAGTTGAATTCAACTTTTTACTACCTATTTTTACTAATTATACCTTATGTATAAATAAATTTATTACATCATCATAGAAAACTTTTTATATATATAATGTTTTTATATATAGTTTTGTACATAGTCTATATCCCGATCCTTTTATATATTCTGTTCTCAATTGTGCTTGGTTCGACTGCAAATAATATAAAAGCGCTCCCCTTTAATTTTCAGAAACGCATTTATGATGGTATGTTGAGTTAATCTTTGAGCTTGAAGCAGTTGATTAAACTGAAAATTGCGCCTTATTGCCAGTTTGTAACCATAATATTAAATAGGACTTAATGCCTTTTTACTATTGATCCATGTGTGAGATAAATAAATTTATTACATCATCACGAAAAACTTTTTTTTTATATAAAGAGAGAAATAATCAGTATTAATAAAATAAATTATTAATAACAAATATTTAAGTTTTACGTAATATATACATAGGATTATAACCAATTGGGAAAAAAATCAAGGGCTATGTGGGGAGTCTGGGTCCGTGGACCCCCTCTTTGCGTGCGCCTCTGTGTGTGTGTAGGTAGCTATATATAATGAGGAAATACACCAGGTTTCCAATAAAAGTTGCTATGTAAATGGATATCAAATAACATAAGAGAGAGCTGTTTTCAAACTTGTGTTTCGTTGCAGCACTCTTGTTGAACTAAACATAATTTACGGCACAGTTACCTTTAAAGAACTTTGGAAACGAAAGAAAAAAAAATAAATAAAAGTAGTGCAAATTTAACCAATGTTTGTATCATACACATATGCATATTTATGTTTCGCATTCAATAAAAAAACTAGCTTACATTTCTACCAAATTTTTTGTTTTTATATTCATTTATTTTCAAATTACACAGCTTGTATCTAAACTTTTAGATGGTAATGTATTTTTAAACTGAAATTTATATAGGACAGATCGCGCGGCAATCTCTTAAAGAAAGCTCGTGCGCGCGCACACATCCATAATAAGAATATTAAATTTAGGAAAATGGTGTATTAAAATTTAGTAATGTTAAAATCTTCTTTATTTCAATGATAATTTTAAGTCGATGGGAAATGTCTGAAACAGTTAGAGAAGGGAACGCGAAATCATCGGTATTAGGAGCTAATGTAAAGTGTATTAAGATTACCAGGACATGCTGGAAAGATTAAAATGCCAAAATTAAGACTCTTTGTCTATGGGGCATATATCTTTAAAAATTTCCTATGGAAATTAGATTTTTTTTGTGTGTGTGTGTGATCTTAATAAATGTATTTTAATCATTCTGTAGTAATACAAAAATAATTTTTTAGTTAAAAAATAAATTTTTTTCAGTTTAATTTAAGTTGGACATAATTTTCGAGGTCTCGTAATACAGTAGAATCAACTTTTATGCGGTAGATAGTGGCCGCATAAAAATAGCTGCGCAAATAAAATATTCGAAAATTTCATAAATTCTTACATATAACAAACAAATTCGACGAAATAATACAGAATTTTTTTTTATTACTGTATAAAAAAGTCGCACTTGGAAAATACGCTAATCATTTACGAAATAATTAAATAAATAATTAAATTACACATGGAAGCATTTTAAAAACATTTAGTTTCGCATTGTATACATGGAGAAGTTTTCAAAATGCACAAATATAATTAATTCACTGCTATACTCATCGTAATCCAAAGCGCTCATCTTCTTGTGATGGATTAGATCAAAATCGCTTTCGTCACTTGAAGATACAATTTTAATATATTTATTTTTTGGCACCATAAAGTAAGAAATAAGTTTTTGTGACGAAGGTCGGTCGGTCAGTTGCTTGTAAATGTCACGATAACCTAATATGCGTGATTGAAGCTCTTTTTGAAATTTAATACTCCTTTCGTAATTGGTATGTATTTTTAAGAAAATGCGTTACCAATTTGTTGGAATGCTGCCACCCTGTATATATTTTATCCTATCTCAAAGAATTCGGTTCTTCTTGTCTGTCTTCATAACCTATCAAATTATTGATAATGTCACTGTCAAGTTTCGTCTTCAATCAAGCGCGGGCTGTTGGCACGTTGAGAGAAAGCAACTGAACGTGCCTTGTCGGAAGATTGTTTATAACAAATGAGAGAGCTTCTTGAAGTGTATATATGAAAATTGTGTGTGTGTGTGTGCAGTGGTGTAACGTGCAACCCCGGGGCTCTAGGAGGCCCAAGGCATGACTAATGCCTTGTACGTATTTACCTAATTTATAAAATATTAAAGGCAAAACCAGACTTAGCAAGGAGGCCCTAACATTCTCCGGTACGCCACTGGTACATTGATAGAAAGCATTACAGTGGCACCAAAGCCGTTGAAATTCATATACCGTATAAAAAAAGACCGCGCAGAAAATATCGCATAAACAAGTAATATATAAAAAAAAAAATTAAGTCAATTCCTAGTTACATATCAACAAAGAAAAATTTTATTTTAGCTACTTTTTATTAAAGAGTTACAATTAATATAGATATGTATATACATATGACAGAATCACAACATTAAGTGGTAATTCATTTTTATTCATTATCATTAAAGCATCGTATTGTCATCCAAAACAATCGTGTATCTAAAATTTCAATTCAACTGAATGCTTTAACACGTGAGAAAAAAATCTTTTAAAGTTTTAACCCAAATCGCTAAAAATGAAACCAGCGTGGCTGTATCTATAATTCTTTAAATAATTAGTTTCAGTTGATTACTTTTAATTAATTATAACTAAATTATCGTATTTTTATCCAAAACAATAGTGTATAGAAAATGAGCGCTTTAAAATGTGAGAAAAAAACCTTTTCAAGTTTTGACACAAGTCGCCAAAACTGATGCCAACGTGGCTGTATTTATAATTCTTTGAATAATTAGTGTTTATCAATTAATTTTTATTAATTATAACTAAATTACTGTATTGTCATCCAAAATAATCATGTATATAAAATTTCAGCTCCATTCAGCTCTTTAAAATGTATTTTTTTAACGATTGAAAATTCCACCAAGATAAATAAATATATAGAGTATGAGCTAATAGAAATTGAAAAAAAAGGACCGCACAAAAACAGGTTCTACTGTACATGCTTATATTTAGGTACCATTTTTTAAAAAAGTATCTCTTAAATATGCAAAATATTTTTAGCACATATGTAAAACAATACACAAAATATAGTGAATCTATTTTTTGAGTAAAATATTAAGATAGTTTCATAAAAAAAATTATAAAACTTTGTAATTTTGAAAATTTTTATTCCCCCTGTCCCTTTTTCATACATAAAAATATTTTTTAAAAAGCTATGTACTACTTGAACTAGAAAAAAAAAATTGGTTCATTATATGCACAGGTATCCAGTATAGAAGTATAAAATATTTGGAACCATATAGTGCAATGGTTTTTTTTTAAAGTGCTCCTAAAAACAAAAAATTATACTTTGGAAAAAATTAAAAAAAAAAAAAAAAAACCGAAACCTTTGTACATTTTTGTCAATTACTTGTTTCATATTTTAAGGTTATTTTATCAACGAACATATAATAAGTGTTCAACATTTTTAGATTCAGAAAAATATGCACTATTTTTAAATACTAAAATTGAAAAAAAAAAAATCGATTTTTTTGAATGTATATGATATTCTGGTTTTCTGAATGTATAAAAATATTAAAATTTTTTTTTTCCTTTGCTTACTTTTAAAATTTAAATCAAATGTGTTTATCTAAAAACGTAACAATTAATGGAATTTAACGAATGCATTTTAATATAAGCTTGTGTGTTATCAGAAGTATGTTATTCAAAATATTTTGTATTATATAGTATTTTGTATAACTTGAGTAGTTTTATTTATCTTTATCATACTCGGACCAAAATTACAGGGTTATCAGAAATGATTGACCCAATTACAAAATTTAATAATTCCCAGATGAATAAACAGAAAATGATAATTAAGATGTCATTGTAATGATAAAATCTGAAACTTTTTTCGTACGTAACGTTTCATGACGTAGAGTAAAATTTGTTTTCACAAATGTTCAATGTGACTTCCTTTAATCAACTCGTATAATATCATGGCGAACCTGGTCGCCCTGGACTTTACTTTCTTCAAAATCCATGCTGAACCGTGATTACTCTGACAGACATTTTGCAAACGAAAGCACACAAAATGTCTTCCCCGCTGCGACGCCATTTCCACTTCTATTTACAATTACAACATTGTTGCCATCTATTTGACAAAAACAATGTTACAAACTCAAAATTTCATATTTTATCTTTGTAATGACATATTAATGATCATATTCTGTTTATTCTTCTGGGAATTATTAAATTTTGTAACGGGTCATTCATTTCTGATAACCCTGTATTTGGAACTTATATTCAGTTCACGATATAGATTAGTTAATCCATAATCTTAATACGAGGATTGGGGCAAAAGTCATGGCAACTATTTTTTTTCTCTTGAAGATACCAGTCCGGTTGGAAAATGTGACACATACAGACGAAAGGACAAGGTGTTAACTACATGTGTGGACAATGAATAGCACTGAAATATTGTAACACACTAATTTATTACGGTAGTATATGCAGGGCAATATGGCCCTTTCACTGTGCAAAAGAATGACAACACAGTACACATAAAGTTGATATGACAAACCTGGGCCTAAAGACGCTCAATGTAGTCCCCTGCTACTGTCACCACGTGCTGCCAACGATATTGGAGGCGCTGAATACCATCAACCTCAGCATTTGCCACACCATGTGTGAATAGGGTCACCTGTTGGCGCACAGCATTAGCAATGTCCTCTCGTGTTGCAAACCATCTACCACGTATTGGTTCCTTAATTTTGGGAATGAGATCAAAGTCACAGGGATAATTTCTCCCTTGGAGAACGGCTATTTTGATGTAATCGCGCTGTTTAACACGGGTTACTTCAATCTCATCTCACACGACACTCACCAACTGACGGATTTCCCAGCCCTCGCTACCAGTTATCACAGATCCATCTGTTGCTCTGCATACACACTATGCCTGCAGAACTTCCACACGACACATATACTTTTGTGATCCGTTCACATATCTACAAGAAAAAAAAATAGTTGCCATGACTTATGCCCCAACCCTCGTATATGTACAAGCGAAGCGTTCAACAATTAAACGTTCAAAATTTTAAAAAAAACAACATATATAACTATAAGCTACCAAATACGCTTACTTTTTTTAGTAGAATTTCGTTTATGTTCGGTTGAGTTTCATTTTTATTCTGTTCTGTTAGTGGGAGAATTTTGTTTATTGACTTATGCAAATCTTTACTTATTTTTTCATCAGCTGGTTTGCTCTCATATTCTGGATTTGGTTCAAGGTGCGTCTTCACTTCAGTTTTTAATATTGGATTCTCACTACACTCGTTTTGTGAACGACCAAAAGGGCTGCTTTTGATTTCTGGTTTTTCAGTATTATTTTCCTGGATTTTTACCTCTTTGAAGTCTTTTTTGAACTCAGTTTCTTCAGAAAATTCGCCTAACACGAGCGATGTGTTTCGTTCAGCACTTCTTTGTGATGATTTCGTCTGTCTATTCGTTTCTACAGTTGATACAAAACCATTTCTTGAATTTTTTGCAAGAGCACTGTGATCCCCAAAAATATTTAACATTTCTTTTGTTTTTGCTGATAATGGTTGTATGCTATCGTCATTTCTTTCGCAATTGCATATTTCGTCTAGAAGAGGCCTAAAATCTTCGGTTGTCTCTTCGATAGTAAGCCTCTTGCTAATTTCCTTGTTATGTAAATCTGGGATATTATTATTTTCTACAACATCATATGAAGATTCTGACTCGATTTCTTCGATAACAACTTTTTTCTTTGCTTGCATCTTCTGAAGCTTCATGTTTTCGATCTGTTTAAGTTGATCCTGAAAGGATAAATTGAGATACATTTAAAGATTAATGAAATGACCTAAATTTTAAACTTCACTGGGGAAAAAACTGAAGGTTAAAAGTTGATTACATTTATATAACGATTTCACATGAATCAAACGTGTTACTGGGACATCTTTAACTAGCTACAATCGATTAGCAAATGAGACTTTGTTATTTTAGTTTCACATTTTGTTGAAGCACACACATAAAGTGACAAAGCCAACAGCAGCAACACAAATACACATGATGGACGACAATGGACATTACCGTACTTTTTTACTTTGCAGAGATCTCAACTTTTAATCCTTTTCCTACTGGAAAAGACTAGTATCTTCGATAATCATATAATTTCCAGTATTAATACGTTTACAGGTTAGAAGCGATGGCTGATGCAATATTGCATTACATAAATTTGAAATGTATCAACGTGGTAATTTTGGGGGAAGTAAAGTTGAGGTTAAAATGGTGTTTCCCGTTAGGGGCGGGTAAACTAAAATAATCAATTATCACACTCCATCTTAAGGTATCCGACTACGTTGGGAACCGTGATTTTAAAAAGGCGCATATATGGATAATTTTCTTAATATTTAGTCCACTTAGATTAGAATACATGTATAAAATTGTTTTAAAGACATTTTGACAAAAAAAAAAAAAAAAAAAATTAAAAAAAATATTTCGGAAAAAAATTAATTTAGAATAACCCTTTTCAAAATGTTCTCCTTTTTTGGAAAATGCTTCTATTATAATAATATTTTGCCTGTATATAGCTCAGATCACTGTACAGAGGCTCAACTAGAATTTTTGAAATATATAAGTGGGTTTATCCATGTTTTATGACAACAGAGGGAAGAATTTTTAAGAAAATAACGCTGATAATTATTTCAATGGGTTGTAACTCTGAAAATAAGGTGATTTTTTCAAAAATCATAGTTGAGCCTCTGTACAGAGGTCTGAGCTATATACAGGCAAAAAATTATTATAATAGAAGCATTTTTCACAAAAGGAGAATATTTTGAAAATGTGTCATTCTATGTTCATCCTTTGTCAAAATATTGTACTTAAATAATTTTTTATTGTAATACTATTTTTAAAACAATTTTATATACATTTTCTAATATAAATATCATAAATATTATCCATTTATACTCTTTTGTAAAATCACGGTTCCGAACGTAGTCGGATACCTTAAAGGGTTCAAGATTGTCATAAAATAAAGAAAATTTAAAGGAAGAATTCTGTCTCACACACAGATTAAATATATATTAACATTCAAAAATATATTTTTTAAACTCTAATAACCTGATCGAGAGAATTATTCATCAAGTCTTAGTAATTTTTGAACTACATTATGCTGATGCCGCTATGCAGGATTATTCACAATTCCCTCTAATGTTTCGAAGCATTATAGTACAAAAAAATTAAGACGAATACAGCAAAAAACAACATTTGGAAGAATACATCAACAATACAGGTTTTATTTAAATAACACTGGGCAACAAAAAAGAAACATTTTTCTGTCTCAGAAAGAAAAATATGTGATTTTGATAGCATTTCTTCTCCTGAATTCAAATATGATACAGGTTTTTCTTCATCACGCAAGGTTTTCGAGAGACAGGCATTTGTAATTTGAAACACTTTAATATTTTCTACATTTCCAAGTACACAATATTCGAACATTCGGACTTGCCTAGAAATTAAGAAATCACGATTTTCTTTTATATTTCGCCTATGGAGTATCCCTCTTGATGGTCCAACAATAATCGGCCAGAATATTAGCATTCCATTTGCCTTGATATCTCTTTTCTATCACTGAAATCTCCTGATGAAAGCGTTCCCCGTGTTCATCGCTCACTGCACCAAGATTTTCCGGGAAGAAATCTAAGTGCGAGTGCAGGAAGTGTATTTTTAAGGACATATTACAGCCCAAATTTTTATAAGATGTTATAAGATCATGAACAATATCACGCGCGCGGTAATTTTTCGCCTTTAGATTTCCCAAAAAACCGTCAGTTACATTTTTGAATGCTTGCCAAGCTGCTTTCTCCAGTGGATATAATAGTTCCTCAAACTTCTCATCATGCATTAGTGATCATATTTGTGAACCCACAAATATCCCTTCTTTAATTTTTGCTTCACTTATTTTAGAAAAATTCTGTTTTAAGTACATGAAACCAGGAGTATTGCCCATGGCTTTACGAAATTCTTCATTAATCCTAGTTTGATATGTAAAAGAGATAGATACACAATTTTAGGATTACACAATGCATCATGTTTCACATTTTTCTGTCCAGGAATGAATGATTTGTGTTTAGACCTTTTTTTCTGATGTAATGGGTTTTTTTTCTGTCTCTACTATCCCACAAAGACACATAAAACAACAGTACTTTGTGTAACCAAGCTGCAGACCAAGAATAAGTGCAATTATCTTCAAATCACCACAAATATTCCATTCATACAATGCATATTGAAGCTTTGCCAATATAAATTGAAAGTTTTCATATGTTTCTTTCACACTAGCATAGTGAGCCACAGGCATTGATGGGAATTTATTTCCATTATGCAGAAACACTGCTTTTAAACTTGCTTTGGAGGAATCAATGAACAAGCGCCATTCTATAGGGTTATGTTCAATACCAAATGTCTCCATAAGAGAAGAAATGTCATTACAAAACACTAAGCCATTTTCTTCAGAAAAATAGTCTTTACATTGAGAATGACGACCACGATAAGTACATATCTTTGTATTCTTTTGAAGAAGATTTCAGCCTTTTAGCCGGGAACCAAGCATTTCAGGCTGTTTTTTGGATAACTTTAAATCTCGTATGAGATCGTTAAGATCTTCTTGAGTCAATAAATGAGGCTCAGTTGAACAGCATGGTTCAAAGGTTGTATTACCACGAACTGTTTTTTCTTCTTCCTTACTTCTATTGGAATCTGAGCTCTCTTTATCTAATGTCACATGTTCTGGAGGCTTTGATATGGGCAATTCTTCGCTGTGTTGAACTGGTCTCATTGCAGATTGCAAGTCAGGGTACACCACTGTATGTTTTGATTTTGACGTAATACCTTTAATGTTTTTTAAGCAGAAATAACAGTCAGAGGAGTGATCTTTGGGTTCTCTCCAAATCACAGGGATAGCAAATGGCATGTGGCGTGTGCCATTCTTTTATGCAGTGAGAAGCCTACTAAAAGATAAAAAACAGATATGTGGGGCCCAGGTCCTTGTTTGGTTCCACACTTTACACTCAAAATAAAGTTCATAGCACTTTTTTACGAATAGAGTAAGGTTTCGCTTTTGGGACTTGAGCGTCACTTCACCACATACATAACAAAAGTTGTTATGATGATTTAAACAGTCTCTATGCATTTTGTAACTAACAACAAATTAAAAGAAATAAATTTGTAAATACGTAACATACAACAATCCAGACACAAAGCACTCACAATTACGTGTTTACTGGTTCACAACTATCTCGCAACTGACATCGTTCTAATGAGTCTAGACCATGTCTGTGCCTGTCTGTTATGTTTGGTGCCAAAGTGTCTGTACATATCTGAACTTGCACAACAGTAGCAATGATACCATTTGAGTTAGCTCATGTGGTTCCATCACATTTACAATGCTCTAGGAGTTTTTATTTTACAATGGACAAATGGTCGTTTATTAAAAAAATATTTAAATAAATTAATTGAGATTAAAATTTAAAAAAAACTGTGGGTGATGGAGAAATTCTGAATACATATTTGAAAACACGATAAAAAACTGCATTAAGTACAACTATTGGTACTCATGAGACAAAAATCATGTTGACCAGTGTAATCTTACATATTCTGTGTGTGAAACATTGGCTATACGACATACATCAATGTGATAGTTCAGTTTCTGCCACACTTTATTCAACATGGTACTATCAATGTTATTGACAGCACGTGTTATTCTTTCATGCATTTCTGCTACATCACGTGGCAAATAAGATACAAAAAGTTGGTCTTATGTAAAAGATCAAGTTTTTTCGGATAACACGGAAAAGATAGCACGTGTTATCAATAACGTTAATAGTACCCAGAGGTGGATCAAGGTAGTTGGAGGCTCCTGGCAGTAAAAGGTTTGAGGCCCATGGGCTCAAAAGTCGAAAAACTAATATAGTGAGATGATTTCCTTACCTTAAATACTTAAAATAATATATATTGCTAATAATAAAACTTAACGGCTAACAATTTTGTTATAAAAAACTTTACTTCTTGATTTCTCTTTGGCAAATTCATCAATTATTTTTGCTGTATCTATTTTGTCCCAAACATCTTGTTCAGGAATAATATGGTCATGCTGTTCAATTTGTCTTCTTTCCCCATAGTACTTCTCAAATAACTTTTCACTCGCTTTAAAACTGAAAAAAATCTCTCACCTGATGCATTCGATACCGGTATTGCTAAAATATTTTCAAAAGTATCTCTACATTAGGGAAAGTTGAGGCTATTTCTCTTGCAACTCGATAAATTTCTAGTGGGGTCTTCATTGTATCTTTGGTTTCTTTTAAATATAGCAAATACTAATCCAATTCATATCGTCAAAATTAAAATATTCAATATCATCTTTGTAACTTGCTTTTAATTCATTTTTGCTTAGCTTTCTTCTTAATTCCAGGTAATAATCTCTCGTCAAAAATTACAGTGATGTGTTCTACAACAATTCCACAAATCTCAGCTCTTCGGGATAGTTCTGCAATGACCCTATCACACATGATATAAAATGAATTCCCTATGAGGTTTTCCCTTCTTTTAAAAATTCGTAACAGACTTCTTTACTTTCACCGAAAATAATTTTTCTCTTTTGCTGTCTACGAGTTTGTCCAGTAACCCCTTCAAACGGCAGTCCTGATAAATCAGTTGGTTCTTGTTCCACTTTTCCAAATTCATTTATGATATTCTGGATATAATTTTCCAGAGAATTTAGTAGATTAGATCTTTCAATAGTTCACACTCAACTTATTACAATGATTTGCTCGTAGCATTTATTCTCAGGAGAAAAAAAAAATTTGATATCCCAAATCATGGTCATTAGGGAAGTTTAAAATGTGTTTATCTGTTTCAAAAAGGAATTTGCCTCCAACATTGTGGTCTTTTTTTTCTGATTCGTATCACGGATTTCAGCCAGTGCCGTGTTTATTAATCTTTATCTTGGTATTAAGGCCTAAATTCAACTAGTTTGAAATAGTTTGCTTTGAACTCGACTTATCTTTTATCACATAACTTCAGTTTATTTAATTTATCTTCATTAGTAAATTAGTATCACACTGATGGAAATTAAAATCTCAACACCAAGAAGAAATTGTTCTGTATCAGTGAAATTTGGTAGGCGTGTTTATATATAAGAAGCCTAGTAGCCTAGTCGTAGCGTACCGCGCTTCCTCTCCACGGGTCCAGGAATCAAACCTCGGGCTGGGCAAAGTCGATTCAGCCTTTCATTCTTTCAGTGGGTCAATAAAATAAGTACCGAACTTGTGCTTGGGAACTAAACACTGTTAGTTTGAAGTCAGACTGACCACCTGACTAGAACATTTGCTCGTGCACCTCAGCGCAGAAGGGCATGAAAACTCAGAGGAGCATAGTAGGCTTTGACCCTCATGAGCTGTTGAGCCACTGAGTTCAGTTTTAATGTAGTTTATACATCTGAAAAAAAGACTGATTCAAATTCCGTGTTAGGCGCATAATGTGGCCCTAGTTGCGCCACTTAGATGATGCGAATCAAGTGTATTCTAAATACGTGCTATTAAGTTCCATGATTGTTATTTATCGTTGAGATTTGATGTAGTGAGTTGATGTTAGTCCAGAATGATTTTAAGATGACGAAGAAGCCATTATCAACAGCTTGCTGAGTTTAAGCGAGGTTGCAGGATAGAGCTGAAAAAAGGTGAATTTTCTTTATACGATATTGCAGAAAGACTTGGTAGGAATCTATCTACTGTGCATGATTTTTCGCAGCAGTGGTCAAGGAAAAATGCCACCTCAAGAAAACTATGGTCCCACCACGCTCGGGTCACCACTGACAGAGAAAACCACTGTATTTACCACAAGGATGGTGAACATTGTAGTACATCTTAAGCAGAAAGTACAGTTTTTCTCAGCACCAGAGTGACACATTGAACTGTAACAAGTTAATCGTTTGCGAAACAGCTCCCAGCCAGATGCCTTGTAGCATTCATACCATTAGCTCAAAATCACAATATCCGACTTCAGTGATGTCACGCAAGAAACCATTGAAGAATGGAGTGGCGATTTACTGTGTTCTCCGTTCAAAGGTGTTTCTTTCTTGGTGCCAGTGATGGCTGTATATTGATTAGAAGAAGGTCAAGTCAACGGCTGCAAACAGCCTTTCTGCGATCTGGATCCACTGGGCCTGCACTTACAGTTATGGTCTGGCGCGAGCAATTTTCTTTAATTACAAGAGCATTCTCAAGATTAACTTACACACCCAGACTGCAAACTTATGCGTCAGTCTGGGGATTCAAATTGTAGTACTGGCATTTATAAACATCATTCAAGGGTTGCTTTCATACAGGATAACGAGAGCCCTCATTTCCTGTTGTAAGCCAATATACTCTATAGAGTGTCAATGTTACCTTAGCCTGCTAGATCACCAGATCTTACTCAAATTGATGAGACAATGGCAATGAGAGGATGAAAATTACAGCATCATTCACAACCAGAATTAAACAACCTTATATTGACCGACCAAAAGCAACGGGCATGCAATTCCATCCATAAACTGATATCCGGTACTTGTAGAACTTGTACGACACATTGTATTCGCGTTTGCATGCTTGCATTTAAAATTTTGGCTGTCCCACTGGTTTTTAATGTACCATCATTTCACATTTGAAATGGCTCTTTTAGCGCTTGTATTAACCTGTGATCTTGAAACTTTAATCAATTAAATATGTTACCTAGACAAATGTATTGCCGAAGTTTTCTCAGTCTACAATATGTTTTCCTTGATGTTGAGACCCTCCCCCCTATCGGTGTAAGACGTATCGAGAGTAACTAAGCACGGCTGTGAACTAAGAATGAACTTGTTTGACTTAAATCGTATTCGTTTATTCTAAATAAATTTTGTACAAAAAAAAATTACGCATGTGAAAATTTTGTAACAGAAAGATGGCTAGAGCTGCTGCTCGAATCAAATCCGTGGAAATCATTGGGGTTGCAATACCGGTACAAGATATTTTTGTTGTACCTTGAATTTATACTTGGAATCTATCAAGCTTGGGGGCCCTTGGCGGCCTCCAGCCGCTTAATTCACCTCTGATAGTACCACATACTAAATTGTATCCGGAACTGGACTATCGCATTGATGCAGTAGCGCACACAGGAATTTTTCAAGGAGGGGGGGATCGAAAGTTCACCAATCTTGTATCATCTTCCTTTTGATTTTGTCGATTTTCGGGAACAAAACACAGTAAAAAACTAATTATTGAATAAATAATTAGCGTTAATTAATAAAATTAATCATTAATAACAAATACTAAATTAAATTTTACGTACTATATACTTAGAATTATAATCAATCGGAAAAAAATCAAGGGCTTTGGGGGTCCGGACCCCCAGGCCCCTCCCCTTGTGTGCGCCACTGCATTGATGTATGCCGTGTAACCAAGGTTTCACACACAGAACACTTTGAGGTATGCAAATGAAATTTGAATTTTTTCTGTATTCTTTCTATACTTTTTTGCTGTATTCTCATCATAGTTTTTTTTTCTATAGCGCTTCGAAACATTAGAGGGAATTATGAATAACCCTTTACTTTATACATAAGAAAATTGTTACAATTCGATTCGAAAGAATACGATTTTCTAGAAATACTTTATTTTTTCTGTGATATTGTTTAAATTATTATCTTTATAAAATGATATTTAAAGAACCAACTATTTTTTTTAACGTGCATCTATTGTTAGATTTATTTTAAACACTTGCCTTTAACAACTTGGAACTTGTGAATTGAGATAAATTCTTGTAAAAAAGTGCAAATGTATAATAATATCCTTACTTGAGCTGATTTGTTTTCTGGTTCCAGTTTCAGAAGAATTTCGAAATCTATGGCTGCTAGATCAAACATTTCAGCTTCTTTATGAGCAATTCCTCTGCGGAACAGAGCTGCAAAAGGAAAATTTATAAATCAAATATCAAATGTATTATAGTTTAGATGCCGGGAAAAGTTTCTTTTTTCATTTTTTCTTTTATGACAATATAGAATTGTATGCACGCAGGCATTACTTGGATACCTGAAATGCTAAAATAAATAGGTAGAGATTAAGGTCGATTCTGCAGAGTAAATATATTCGTTAAAATTTATTTGTTTTGATGCTTTTTTCTCTAGAATATTTTGTTTTAAATGTGTTTTGGAAGAGCACAGGCTTAGAACTACTTTTGTTTTCAAAATCCATTGAGAGTACGATTTCATCAACAAGTAATTTCCTTTTCATAGTGAATAATTCTAGGTGAAAGGAAGTTATATTAATTTTCAAATAACTTCCTAAATTAAGCTCTTTAGTAACTAACTTGAGTACTTACGCATTATACTATCGACCAATTTCTTCCAATCAATAGACGTCACCAAAGGCCGTGTTATGCAGCCATTAGTGAATACCGTTCTCGCGTATGTTGTAAAACAATAATAACGATAACAGCATTTGGCGACAAGGGCGTCTTAAGATTCTTTGAGGCCCTGGGCCCTGATAAATCTTAAAAATTTTTGAGGTCCTGGGCCCTTTTGAAAAGTAGACCTTACCTTTAAAAGTAGACAGTATATAGCATGCATTGTTTAATACTCGTTCAAATGGTAATTTTATACAAATAAATGTGCACGACTTACAATCTCAAAAACCTAGGCCCAAACCGGCTTTACCGATGACCGCATTTCGACTAAATGAGTTGAATGATTGTTTATGGTATTTGGCCTAGGCCTAGACATGGACAACGGTCATCTCATAATAATGCAGTCTTACCACTTTTGCCAGTTGACATACAGTTTGAAATTCCCTGTTTTTAGGAGAATATATACGGGAATAATATTTGACCCTTAAAATTATCTAGATGACAATTTTCTAAAGACAAAGTCGAGAACGAAACGAGGCCCCTACTTAGGATGAGGCCCGGGACTAGTTGGCCCATGCCTTAAGACATCTTTTTATTTGGCGAAGTTGATCGATGGTATAATACGTAAGTACTCTCAGTTGTTAAGCTTGATTTTATTAAATTTTTTTTCAGGTTTTTAACTTGTAAAGACAAAATTTTGAAATTGATTTTTCACTCACTTGTGATGTGCTAAAATTTTATTTAGTTGTATGTTTCTAACGATGAAATAATATTGCAATGATTTTACAATTGAATATCCATTAATCTCTCAACTTCAATTCAATTTCTTATTCCATATAAGAATGTGTCATCTTATAGCAACTTTTGCAATCGGAAAGAGGACACTTTAAAATCTATCATATCTGATAAATCTGATCTTTCTTTGTGAAGAAATAATTTGTGGAAGTATTTGATGAAATTTAGATTATAAAGTTCTAAAATATGGCACATTTATAAAAATTTATAAAAAAAGGGAGAGAGTGAAATTAGAAAAATAATCAATAATAATTTGTTTTGAAAAAAAAAGTACGATTTTATTATTGTACAAAATAGAAAATTTTCGAACTACACACATGCACCTGAGATCAAAAGTAAAATCGCAAACGCACGTGACACTGATAGAAATATTCCTTTAAATAAATTGAAATTTTTAAGCTCAGTATTAACATATTTCAATTTTTAATAAATGTTTGGGAAATGTTTTATAGTCGTTATGACTAAGATTTTTTATCGTATAGTTTTCAATGACTCACTATTCTAGTATTTTTATTATGATTTCCAGATTTTTTTTTTATTAAAATCTTTTTTTAACCTCTTTTGTACGATGATAAAAGTATTTATTTTAATGTAAAGAATATTTCTAGTTAGTCTACTTATTATTCTTTTTGCATCTGAATTTATAGATGAGAAATTCGTTTTTGTATTCTATGAATTCCTGATATATATCTTTTGCCTAAGAACCAGCCTATAAGCTTTAGGCTTCTTCTACTGTTATGAAGTGATATAAACAGAAAGGGAGAAAAAGAGACTAGTTCGAAGCTGTCAGACAGATTATGCTATATAATTTTTTTTTTAAATTCCTTACCACAAACTTACCTTTTACATTGTTCGGTTCTAAGCTTATAACCTCATTACAATCGACAACAGCAGCGAAATAGTTCTTCAACTTCAGATCTACAGGCAGAATAATTATAATTAGTATGATTCATATTCATCCAAATTGTTTTTATATTTTCAATTAAAATTTGGTACTCATAACTTTTATCGAATGATTTGAAATATATTGAATATCATTTCAAATTCGATGTTTGATTTGAATGAAATAATTACAGCAAAAATTACATATGTTACGTTGATCGGGGTTCGAGGATTTTATGCAATCAGTCACAAAGAAAAAGACAGCTCTTTAAGAACGATGAGAATTTATTGCTGAAAAACAATCCTTGAAATACAGGATACACAGCAAAATTCGCAGAATAAATCTCAGAAGGTCTTCACACATTTAACATCCCTCAGACACAACTATCAGTGTTTAAAATACAAATATGTATGTTGGAGATTATTTACAAGCACGGCTCGTCCTACTCAACAGCCGAGCTAATCGCTAGTTGACTCTTCACGATCAAATCAATACTACTCTGCAATGATCAATAAGACTACTA